>WSZQ02096667.1:0-11940 GCA_019419845.2 Weissflogia rhopalogaster | reverse complement strand
CGTTCACAAGAAATCTGGGAAAGAAAGCAGGGTACGTATGTTTGATAATCAATGATGTAATGAAATAATGGGAGGAAGTAGTGGGAGAGTAAAAAAATACAAAAACACTAGACTGGATAGAACTTGATAGACACCTGATTTGAAGGGATGGTCTTTAGGAGATTTTAATTTTGAATTAATTAATTGCCTGAGTGTGTTTGGATTATATATTGCAGCACATAAATTGTGCTGATGATGCCTCGCGGCGAAATGTACATTGTACGAAAATAAAACCAGATTGTGAAACATTAATTAAAAGTGTATACCTTTTGTGCTAATTACCAATATGTTATGGAATGGAATATTGGAATGATGTTATAAAATGATCGAAGTAGCGAAGGAGATAAATTTAATATTGATAAGCAGCACAGAAAGGAAGGGAACAAGATGGAGAACAAATCTAAAGAACAAACAAAGAACTAGAAGTGTTACTAACAACTGGAGGGCCAGGTCCTGTCCTCTCTGATTTTAATGAAATTTCGTAAACATGTAAAATAAGCCTAAAAACAAAGCCGGTTAAAGCGAGACGACGCACTATCCAGGCATTATCCTTTAAAAGGCGTTTGAAAATTTGAATTCATACTGGTGTTAGAGCATTATAGCTGCTGTTATACGAGTGGTAGAACGTGCACCAATCACCGTTTCCACACGAGCGGAAAAGCTTTCTGTTCTTATTTAATGCAATTGTTCCAATAATTTCGGGCCTTCCAGAATATGTATTACTCTTTTCTGCTAAATTAAACATAAAATATAAAAGCAACTATTCATTTTTCAATTGTAATTTGTTTCAACATTCCTAAAAAAGAAAAAAGAGTGTCGAATGTTTTAATTTATGAAAGACATAAAAGAATAAACAACATAATCAAACATTTAAATTCTAAACGTCCATATAACATGCCATCATTAACAGAATGAAATGCAATTAGATTAAAACAAAGATGTCGTGAGCGTAATGAGTCTGCAGTCTTTGACCAGGTCTGCGAAGACAGGAAAACCCTCGACGGGCACAAATTCACCTCGGAGCAAGGGCGCCAGCGACTAGCATCAGTATGCTGGCGGGGCACGTCGCAGCCGGTGAATTATAACGGCGATTAATCGCCTGGGCGTGCACCGATTACGCCGATAGGAAGGAGTGTCGGCCGCGCCAATCGCCATCCAGTGCCAGCGACTGTAATCCCAGCGCACTTCCCCGGCACCTATAATTCTCCACCACCTTCTCGATAAGCCATATAAATGCCATAAAAAAGGAAAGAAAACGTATATCAACTTTGAAGAATGCATTGCAAATGCCGCATATTGTATAGAAGTTAACAGTAGATAAGTGACATTTGATAATATTTACATGTTAATTAAATTTATAAGAAAATCTAGCTTTTGACTTGGATTTACGAATTTCGATCATTTCATGTTGTTGTAAATCGAGACTTATTGTTCTTCTGCTTCTTGTTTAAGCATTTTGCCTGTTCCTACTTCAGGCAGGGTTCCAGTGGTAATTGCATCTCTTACGAGGTCTTCACAGGGATCTTTTTTCACGTGGCGATTTATCTCGGGCTATTCGGACTATTCTCGTTTCTTCCATTCGCCCTATGTGGTCGTTCCATTCGAATTTTTGGTTTTTGCACCATTGCACCAATGTCTTCTATGTTGTTTGTTGCAAGCTCTTCGGATTTGTTCATTCTTTATCCGGTCTTGAAGAGTTTTGCTCTCTATGCCTCTCAGTAATTTCATTTCTGCTGTTCTGAGTAGTCTCTGGGTAGTTGTGCCGGCACGTGTTTCGGCCGAGTACGTCAGGATGGGTTTAACTACTGCCTTATATATGTTCACTTTAGCTTCTTTTCTTACTTGCTTATTGTTCCATATCGTATTTCTTAAGCATCTTGCTACTCACAGTCCCTTTTCGACTTGTGCTGCTACTTCCTTATCCACTCCTGAGTAGCTTGAGATGTTTATGCCCAAATATCGCAATTCGCTCACTTATTGGATGATTTGTCCATCTACTTCCAGTTTGCACCTTATCGCGAGTGATGCTATGACCATGCACTTGGTCTTATCTATAGCTATATCCATATTGACCGTTTTGCTGGCAGTGTTAAACTGGTGTCTGATATTAACACACATCGTCCGTATAGCATACGATAGAAGGGACAACAAGACAAGACAACAAGAGATCTATATGCCAGCAGATTGAAAATCAAAGTTGCAAACAACAAAATTCAAGATCAAGACAACACTAACACAGAATGGACAAAACTTCAAGTCAACAATCAACAGGCCACCGAAGAAGCCTTAGGCAGAAAACCGACCAGGAGAGCGAACCCATTCGCTAATAGAACTCCATGGTTTGATGATTCAATGAATATATTTGCTTTTTAGAAAAGTTTAATTACTCTGAAGTTGCTTATTGCAATGTTGTGAGATTGAGTAGATTAAAAAAATCG
This sequence comes from Weissflogia rhopalogaster, assembly GCA_019419845.2. Classification (NCBI taxonomy): domain Eukaryota; kingdom Metazoa; phylum Arthropoda; class Insecta; order Coleoptera; family Staphylinidae; genus Weissflogia; species Weissflogia rhopalogaster. The sequence continues at coordinate 9,463 of WSZQ02096667.1, read as the reverse complement.
TTTATTCAATATTTCATCATCATCTTCCAGGTTCTATAGCGTTTTAGGCCTTCTGGTTCAATTCTTCCAGATTTCCCGGTTGATAAGACACTATAAACGCCAGTGATATAGGCATAGATCTAACAACAATGAATAGAAAAAGAAATGATAACGCAACACTTAAAGAACCACCAATCGATCTGGTTACTTACTTCGTGAAACATTTCAGCACACACCGCAGTTGGCAAAGGACCCAAACCAATACTATACAAATATCTCTGACAAATACAGAAATAAAGCTAGTAAAAGTAATGAGATCCCAAGACAATATCCATCAGTCCATCAGTCTTCCTCAGTAAGTTGTTTCGGCCTACCACTTTTTCTGTTTTCTCGAGATGTCCAGTTCTTTATTTCGCCCATCGTCTCTACGTGCCCATACCAATTTGCCAAGCTTCACTGCCGTATAGGACAATGCTATGTAATATGGCGTTAAAGAGACGCTGCTTGTTACGTTTGCTTATGTGCTGAGACCAAAGGACAGAATTCAGGCAACCAATAAGCTCCTTTCCTTTGACGATCCTGTTTTCGATTTCAGGTTGAGTTCGTCCTCTCTTCGTAATACCTTCGCCAAGTTATGTTTACTCTTCGTATGATATCGATATCATTCTCTATTTCTAGTCGTGGTGTATCGTCTTTGCCCACATATAGATACTTAGTCTTCCGGTAATTAACTGTTAAACTTTAGAGGGATTCACCAAAAAACATCCAAGTATACTATACAAGTATAGTATACGAGTCCTTCGTAAGAATTAGCTAATCAATTATTTAAATCCAAATCACAATTTCGAACTGAATGTTCGTAACCCGAATTATACGTAAACTTAGACTTTCGAGACCTGTGACACAGACCAAGTTGCTGAAAAACTCTATAAGATTAAAAAAAAGGGTGAAAACATGAGAGCAAGAAGTCTGGCGCTACTCTTTAGAAACAAGTCGCAGTAATGTGTCGTACGACAGCGCGGACAGCGTTCGAACAGGATAAATTGATTTCGAGTGGAAAACGTACGTTGCATGTTGGGCGAGGGCACCAACAGAAAGAAGAATAAAAAACAACAACAACGAGCAAAACGCAGCCGAGAAAAAGACGCCGAAGACGAAGATGTGACGAAGGAGCAGAGAAACTACTTAGGCGCGCGACGTTTTATTTTATGCGTTCGTCGGCGGTGCGGTGCCGTCGCCGATGCGGCGCTCGCTTATTTATGATGCTCTTACCGCGGCGCGGCGCTCACAGACCGGCTTTGCGCGCTCCGCTCTTCTTCTGTCGGATAAAAAAGCGCGCACGAGATGCGACACACGCCAACGAGGCGCCATCTGCGTTCGTTTCGTAAGTCTCGACCACTCTGGGAAACTGAGTTATTTCTTGTCAAATTTGTTTTTACTATGAGCATATAATTGCATAAATTGATTTCTATTCAAATTCTATTCAAAAGTACAGCAGGGTAAGCATAACACGCTTTTATTTCGGACAAATTTAAATTTCTTCCAATTTTTCGGGACCAGATTGAGTTTAATTGGAATAATAAATGTGTATTCTCATATGACTATGACGGAGCTACGAAAAATCTAACATTTTGATCTTGGCACCCATAATATTTGAGACCATCCCTGGGTATTTGCGGCACCGGGTTTGCTTATTGCGCATTTATTCCTTCGTATATGCGTCAAATTTGTCTGTCTCCTTGCCAGTTGACAAGGACAATTATTGAAGCGAGAGGTCTGTTTTTCTTATTGTAAGCGTTCCGTGTTTTCTTTTTAACCATTTTGGAGCAACGATTCGTCACGAAGCGGTGTGTTTTCCTTATATACACCTATTTTTTGGGCGTTGCCGGCGTTTCTCCCAGCAAGTTGGGAGGCGGCATAGCCGGCACGTTGGAAATCCAAACTTGATATCACTGGCTCAACTTCTCCCGGAACTATCAGTGTTGGGATATCAGGGGACTTTGTGTTCGGATTAAACTATGTATCCGCTGATTCCTGTGCTCATCCTTCTCCTTCTCCAGGAGCATCAGTTTGGTATATTCTGCAAAAGCCATCCAACATGTCTCGTTGTGTGGAATGATTTTAACAATATTGGAGGCGTTCATATGCTGCCCTAGGGTTATATTTTTTTCCTGCTTGATTTCCAGTGCCTGTACATGAAGAATCACAATCTGCTGACGCCCTCTTACCAATCCGATGGAAGTACACTCCGAAGTTTCCGTGCCCCAAGAGGAATTGAGTTAGCCAGAAAATTGACTTCGCTATGTGAGTGTTGCACCCATGTCCGGGATTAGTTTTTTCATCCATGCGCCGAGTGTTGACTTATCCCACTGTTCCTGCCATGTATGCATGCCTTTCTCATGTGGCTGCATTGAGCTTTGAGTATATTTTCGTTCCCACCTGTTCGCATCATCAGCGATTCTAATTGTTATAGGTACCATGCTGCTTATTGCCAGTATAGCATCAGTTGAAACAGTGCGATAACCGGCAGCTACTCCTATTGCTGCTCTCCTTTGTATCGCTAGCAGCTTGTTGCACAATTTCTGCTGGGCCATAGCGTGGTGCCAAACCGGTGCCGCGTACATCATAATAGATGTTACAATTCCAGCTATGATACGTCTTCTACTTGCCTGGGGGCAATCTTTGCACCTAAACAGCCGGTTGATTTGTCTCTCGGCATGGCTCGCCCCTATCGCCATTTATTTAATTTGAGTCGAGTATATGCTCTTGCAGAGAATGACCCCTCCGAGAATGACACCTAGGGATTTCAAGCTAGTTGACGGGTTGACGTTTGCAACTCCCAGTATCGCTGCTATGATTTGGGGTGCGACGCCGTCCCATAACGTAGATAATTTCTGTTTTCTCCGGAGCAATCTGGAGCTTTGTCGAGCTGCTCCTTCACTCTGCGACCTTATATACACCTGGATAATCACTTGATGCTGAATTACTTACCAGAGAAAATATAAGATTGAGAAGCACTTGTTACATTGAAACAAAATTGTTTAATTCAACCATATTTGTTAGATGGCGCTAGTAAGTATTCAGCTATATTCGGTGTTTCCGACCGGAGACAATTTTTGAAATGTTATTAAACATTTTCGTTTCATTTATTGCTTTGAATCACAAAACATTTTTGCTTTTGCGTTGAGATATATTATGTTTTAACGACTGCTGTCCCCAATATCAGGTGTCCTGATTAAGTGAAGTCTACTGTATTAAGGCAACATTCCAAATTTTATTATTTCAGGTATTTTAATTTATCTTTTGAAAATGAAGTAATATCGATAAAAATTCAATCCACGAAATTTATGTTTGACTACATTTTATTTGACTAAAACAAATGATTATACTTTTCATTTTATTATAGTTATGCAATTGTCCTCTTAAATATTAAATTAATTAAAGCCACATAAATACGTGAAAACGAGAATACATTGACATCATATACGAATTCGTATGTATGATATCAGATGGAATGCGCACATCAACTCGAAATGATTTATTAGTTTCGCTTCGTTCGCGGATTATCGCTGTCCGAGCAACCAATCAATGTCCAGCTACCTGTTTTTCCTCTCACGAACCAGCGTCGTGTGTCGGGCGACGTTTTTCATCATCGCATTAAACCTATCGGGCGTACGGAATAAATTTCACATTGGTATAAACGCCGTGCATCGTGAAAGCATTCCTACCTACCTACCTACCACCAGTAAGCAATACGTTAATCGGGAGAGTCTCAGAATAAAATTTAATTACGTTTTAATGAAGTACCTTGATTACTTCTATAGAGTTTTTTTTAATTTCATATATTTTGTATTTGAAACATGTTTAAATATAATGTAAGTACATCATTCTATTTTGTAGTAGAAATGTCAACAAAATATCGATATTAATAAATATCGATATATCGGCCCCAACATTTCGATATTTATCGATAATTTCATTTTCCATAATATCGATATATCGATATCGAACTTTTTAATATCGTTTTGACATGTCATTGACGTAATCGCCATCTGAGAAGTATTCTGAGAAGTTCAAAATTGAAAATATATGTTATATTAATGACTTTGAAACAAAATTGTTTAGTTCAACTCAATTTGTTAAATCTGAGATTTTATTTGTACTACAATATATGTAACAGAAGATATAGAAATGAAGGAGAATAGCGTGGATATCCTAGGAGGCAGCAGGCGGAAGTGAATGGTTGGCGCTGGTCGTCGGGGCAGGTAGTGAATAACGTCGGAATCGCAGATGACAAAGGCCGGTGGTGAACTCGGTGGCGAAATCGTTGGTGGCGGCTGCTGTCGTCGGAGTAGTCGGTGGAGACGGCCGGTGAGGACTCTCGGTGACGGCGGACTCTCTGGTGGTGGCAACTGGTGTCGGGTTCGCTGTTGGTGCAAATTCGATGTCGAACTGACTCGGATTGACTCAGTGAGTGACTGCGGAATCGTTGATGGAGAGGGCCTCCAGGTGAAGACGGCTGGCTGCAGTAGATGGTGTCGAAGGAGATGACGGCTTGCAGATGCCGGAGTCTTTGATTGACCGGCTGGTGGTACTGGCGATGTTTCTGTGTATTGGTTCGAGGTCTTCATCTCATTTTCGGTAAGACTTGCTTCGCCTTGGCGGTCATCACAGTGCTGGTCGACGGGGCAGATCGTCGCAGATCTGTATTGCCGGGACCAGATGCATCATGTAGCTCGTTGCCGAAGATGACGTGACGAACTATGATGAGGACCCTCGAGTGCGTGGTGTAATAAGTCGCAGCCCGACGTGGCGTGGTGACACGTGGTACCTTGGTGAAGATGTCGTCGACGAGAGCGAAATGAAGATGCTGGATCATTGACTATTGCAGATGATGATGTTGTAGGTGATGACGGTTACCGTGACTGGAGTCCAGGATTGATTCACTTTTGGTTACCAATTGTCGACTACATATACCGGCGCCGTTTTCGATTTTGACGTGTCAGCATTCTCGATGTTTAATCTCGAATTGATCAATACTTTGCCGGATGCTGATAAAGGTTTGTTGATGCGGATGATGATTAAGGTTTGTTGGTGTTTATTCTTGTCTGTGCGGCAATGGATTGGCCTCTACGAACATATCCGGCACTATTCGTTTTTATCCTATTTTATCCTATATCATATGAAGAATATTAAAATCCACAAAATCCTATATGAATTGTATTTCATATATACAATTTAAAACAACTTTATCAACCCTCCTGTATCTAAATAACACTCAAAATGTCTAAATTTGTTAAATATGTTTTACATCCAAGATAAACCATGAAATATGTCAAAACGTATGAATACACACCTATAAACTATGCAAATTCACGATTATATCATAATATAAACTAATACCGAATATTTTAAATATATACACATACTCGTATTTGCATCCGAAATGAAGCATTTCAGTACTCATCAAATTTGCATACAGTCGGACATTCTGAATCCCCCACCTCTGGCTGATGTGCCGGCCCCACCAATACGAGTCGTGACAGGCAGGCGCAGCAGGCGGCCCGAACGGCAACTCCTGCTGGGAGTTGAGAGTAAAAAAAATCCTGAATCGACAGCGAAACAAAGGCGGAGCCGCCGCATTGAAGGGCCGCGAGTGTGCTCAGTCGCGGTCGTCACTGCGTCGCGCGTATACCGTTTCCATTCACGATCCGTCGCTGAACGCCATAACGAAAAAAGCGCGGCCATAAATCAATCCATTTATCGATTATTGACGTGTCGACGTGCGCCGTGGTAACTTAATCAATCAATTTGCATAGATTTACTCCTACAAATACGACGTATTCGACCCAAAACCGCGTGTGTTCATTGATAAACTTGATAAACTCTTAGTTTACAGCGCTAATTTCTGATTTCTGTGTGTTTTTTGTGTAAGTTTTACAAATTGCAAAACGGAAACAAGATTGATTGCGATAAAATGTAAGTTTTGTAGCTTTGCTATCATTTTACAACATGTTGTTATTAAAATTTCTTGGTTTTTACAAGTTTTGGAAGGTATTTAATAGAGTTTAAAGCTGAATATTTTCAAATATTGCTGTTTCTATTTGCTAAATTAAAAACATTTTAGTATTTTTCTTCAACAAGATTATAATTCACGAAACTTTTTTCAAGTTCAAAGCTGATTAACGAGTCTTAATTAATCGAATTGAGAAACCATATCGGTCGGATGTTCTTAAGTTTAGATTAGTGCTGTGTTACATTAATTATGATATTAATTATTGAAGTTTTTTTTTAATCTGAAGAGATCAATAGGTTTTCTGGGTAAGACTGTATGTTATCCATATTTTTTTTTTGTTTTATTAGCAGATAATTTAAGAAAAAAAATAATAAAAACTGTGCCCAAACCAATTATATGTGAGGTTTGTCATTTATGGCAATTTTTATTCGCGGATAATAATTTAGATATTGGCACTTAATTAGAATCAATATTTGCCCACCTGTGTAGCCTAGTAGGTAGAGCGTTGGTCTACAACGCAGGCAGACGGGGTTCGAGTCCCCGGGGTGGACAATCATCAGTGTGAATTAATTAATTCACACACAACACACAATATACAACACTCACGCACTTCTACCTAATCAACAATCAACTCTCAACAATAAAACATTCAATATACGCATCATAAGATGCAACCCTCACAACACTAGACACTCTACAACATACTAGGTGCAGGTATTTTATATATTATGGAATAGTATCATTTATACGTATATGAGAAACCCTTATTGCTATTTTAACCTTAATTTATTTCTTAATACGTTTTCTGCAAATAATATTGTATTAGAGGTTAGAATTCCAATAAAAGTCTCTTATGCTATTAGAAGATATTATATTCGTTTTTTCAAACTTCAAAAGTAATGAATATATAGTAAATTGGTTTTAAAATGACATGTTCAACTTTGTTGACTTACATTTAAAGATGCGTATCGTACCTGTCTTACTAGAATTTTGTGGAATACTGAGGAAAATAAGTGTTTCATGGTAAACAATCTTGAAAATGTTGTTAAAGTGCATTATCTATGATTTTATTATGTATGTTCTCATAATTTTTATGCGAAACAATGAACTTTTGATGGATTACTTTCAAATATGAACATGGGGTATATTTTTAAATTTACTGTGAATTAGATATTATTGAAATATTTGAAAATTTGCCGTGTTTGATGAAATATAAACTGCGAACAGAATTGGGGGATTTATTTGTACCACAATATATGTAACAAAAGATATAGAAATGAAGGAGATTAGCGTGGAGATCCAGTGAGGCAGCAGGCGGCTGGTGAACGGCTGGTGCTGGTCGTCCTGGATGACATCGCAGTGGCGATGACGAAGGCCGGTGGCGAAATCACTGGTGGCGGCTGCTGTCGTCGGAGTAGTCGGAGGTGAAGCCCGGTGAGGACTCTCAGTGACGGCGGTTGGTGTCGGGCTCACTGTTGGTGATCTTCGGTGTCGAACTGACTGATTGTGGATGATGATGTCGCAGGTGATGACGGCTGCCATGGCCGGAGTCCAGGATTGACTGACTTCTGTCGGGAATGGGTCAGCTATATGTACCGGTGGGAATGTTGACGCGACCATTTATTTGTTCGCCGTGGATCACAAGCTTCGCGATCGCGTCGTGTCGATTTTGACGCCTCAGTATTTCGGATGTTATTGTCTCGGATTGATTCTGATTTCGGGATATGTTGATTAAGGTTTGTTGATGCGGATGTTGATGTTTATTTTTGTCCGGTAATGATTGACCGCCACAGAATGAATTAGAGTGAGGGTAAATTACTGTACTAAACTATTCGCTAAATTATTCTTTTAGAGTAGTAAACGTAAATGGCAATAGCCGTTTCAAACGAGTATTTTTAGGTATTTTTCTTACCCTGAAGTATAATGAACACATTTCAATACCTCATGAGGAAACGAGTACCATCCCATAATCTTGACTAAAACAAAAGTACGTCCGTTCATACAATTCATTAGTGGCTTTTTGAACGCATCTTCTAACAGTTTTGACGCATGCTTACTAAAACTCAAGTTTGTTCCAATGTCTACTTAATTTGTAAATCTTAACAAAAGGACGCAATGATGACTAAAACTAAAGTAGGTGCGTTAATGCGTTTCATTAGAGGCGCATTATATCCAGCTCCCAACGATAGCTATACGCCTGTTTCCAGCCAAGTCCAGGTGCGGGAAAGTCTCCATTCCCAACATATCGAAAAAATGCTGATTACAAGGGGAGTCTAGAAACTGTACAAATAGTTTCATTCAAATTCGGGGCGGACAATTTGGAAATTCCCCTAGTTAGTTAAAATATCCTAATTCATTTTACATTATAAGTGAATTGCGATATTTTAGCCGAGTTAGGTTCTTAACTGTCACAACAATGGTTCTAGGCATTCATCAATGATGCAAAATACAATATTGAATTCCATTTCCAAACGTGTTAACCATTATCACCCATTACAAGTGTTGATAAGCTAAGTACACACTTTAATAACTAGCACTATATTGCAGTCATTAATACCTCACCGGAATCTAATTAATCGTACACCGTTGTACTGATCTTGTCTGGTACTAACGAGCTCATATTTCACTACAGCGTTTACCACGCAGAAACGGTTTATATTAAAATGGAATTTATTGCCGACATGCGAATTATGCGGATCTAACCAATCACGTTTTGCAAGACACTAGATTATCTACTTAAGTTAATGATTTATTTGAATAAATGCTTAATCCGATGCATTTATTAACATTATTTAATAATATTGGTATCATAATAAATTCTTATTTACTAGCGCCACCATGTCAATTACATATGATAATTATTACGACGAATAACCTGGTTGAAAACGATCATTTTTCCTTTTGGAAATTGAAAATTATTGGATTACTTAGAATAAAGATAACTTAACGTTAGTGAATTTGCAAATACTCTGGGAAATTGAAATGAATATGGCGCCTAATTAGTAGTAAGTTGATAAAGCAATTAAGACAATAATAATTATTAGCTGAGGTTTGTATGTGTGCATATTCAGTTGGACGTAATACAAACTGCGTAAACGTTGAAAATTAGCACAATTTTCAGGTTTTGTCTAATTAGTTAACGTAAACACTAATAGTGACTGCTTGATGACAGTTGAATATGCTTGCATAAAATACTAATTGTAAGTGAATATTTACTCGTGATTGCGTGTTAATTAATAGAAGTATGAATATATTTTTATTTTCGGATTAAGGAAAGCTCAGATTTCCTTAATCCTATTGCAGCAGATTAATTAAAATTTTACAATCATCGGTATAGGGCTGCGAACATTTTATTAAGAGATGTTTAGATTCTCGAATGCACTACCACCATCATATTGTTATGAAGTATGACCGCAGCGAAGCTGCCTGTTGTCTGTTGTCGTTGGGTGCGGAGGCGGTGGTATATAT
>WSZQ02096656.1:0-11941 GCA_019419845.2 Weissflogia rhopalogaster | reverse complement strand
ATGTATCGCGAGAGAACCCTGACCGTATAAGTATTGGAGTACGAATAAGAGCGTATTTCCGGGTACGTCGCAGATGGCAGAAAAATATTTATGTTTGGTTGGAAGTTCGGTTTCTTCCGACGGTTAATTTCAGCGCTTGGACAAATTTTAAGCAAACCCAGGTGCAAGTTAACCAATAAAAATAATGAGGAGAAGGTCATTCTCTTTGCGAATTCTGGCAATTAACTTTATCTTTTTTTTTGTTTTGTTTTACTTATATATTTTTTGTAATTAATGAAAATAAATGAAATTTCATGAATATAGTCTTTTTATTTTCCACTAGGGGGCGCTGTGTTTATTCGAGTTTTAAACCCGGATTTTCACAACCAAAACCGTAACTGAATAAACCGGAAGACTGTCAAAAACCGAAAACCCGTAAACTCGGGTTAAGGTAAATTTTTGAGAAGCCAAATTCAGGTTGTAAACATTATCCTTTGGCCAAACCATTTATGTATGTGTTAAGAACGTCATCAACAGATGGTGCTAACGACATTACTGAGGGACAGGTGCAGCGCAGGATCCTTTGGCCAGGCCCAACGGAAGCAGCGCGCTATGCCACGGTCTCTTGCCCATGAACTGTCGAGCCGTCCAGACGCATTGCAAACGACCATCCTTGATATTTTATACATATTGTAAATTGTTCAACTGAGTTATTATTCCGAACTAAACTATATTAAAGCCCAATCTTAATATCTAACAATCAGAAGTGGGATTATCGGAATCCGTAGTGGCTAAAAGCATTTTGACGAGAAGATCCAACAACGAGAACCGCGTGGACGAATCTGTGAATATCTGCTGCACGCGTCTTTTGAGAACCAACAGCTACAAGTATTTGAAGACATCACAAGTTGCCCATCTGCACAGCACAGGTATTTTGTCTTAGATCAGTATAACGCAAAGTCCAACATGATGGTCGATCGAACAATGCGCGTGTACCAGAGGCCGAAGTGCAGCATGGGCCAAATTTGCAACTTGCAGACATCACCGTAGATGAAGCGGACGGAAATGGTTTCAATGTCGTCGCACTTTTAAATTGGGCGAGTCAAGAGAACACACGTCATGACGCAGCGCTCGTGGATATGCTACGTCAGATCCAGCAGGTGCAGAGCATATCACATATCATGCAAGATGTTTTGAAGAATGTGAGGACCTGTGGTGAGGACGTTCGCTGGAATACCTGACCAGCCAGAAGAGTGGATGGAAACCTTGCGACGAATTGCAGTTCTACATGCGGTCCCTCACCATTACATGTGAAACAGCGCGAACACGCTTAACGGGTGGAGCACAACCATGGTACAACCTAAACGCGAAGCACATATCGACTTTCGAGGATTTCCAGGCGGAATTTACACATACGTTTTGCCATCAAAAGTCATTCGCAAAGAGATATGACGAGATGACTGCGCGGATACAAAAGAAAGGTGAGCCAATAGATGCTTACGTGTATGAAAAAGGCGGAAATGTGCTCAAAGCTTGGGTTTGCCGTCGACGAAACCGGCGAACGAATATTGATTGGTCTACAATCTAGAGAGGTGGCAACAGCTGTATCTACGAAGCGTTTCCCTGATGTAAGTGACCTTTTACATAACATTTTAAAACAAATAAGTTTTGCCGTGATCATGCCGCTGTCCATCGGCCGACAAAACCCGACCTAGGTGCGGGGATGATTTTGGCCGTAACGAAGGAAGAAGATCTATACACCGTGAGGGAAATTACAATGGACGAGCTGCAGGTAGGATCACCTGATCAGTGAGTTGTTAAGTCTTGTAAATGAGTTTAGATATGTCTTTGCCACCTGCCCACAAAAATTGGGATTTACACCCTTGATGACATTCGACATAAACGACACCAATGAGCCTGTTCGGTGCAAGCCTTATCGAGTGAGCCAACAGGATCGAGAAGAAATTAAGCGGATCCTTGCTGAGCGACTCGCAGGTGGTCTAATACGACTCCTCATACCAAAAGCCAACGGTGTAAAGAGACTGGTAATTGACTATAGAAGACTGAATGTGCAGACGATCAAACAGAATTACCCGGTCCCCCACCTAGATGACTGCTATGAGGTTTAACAGGTTGCCGAATTTTCTCCGGATTGTATTTAATATCTGGTTATTTACAGGTACCATTAACCAATGACGCGCGAAGCGCAAGACCGCGTTCATTACCCCGGAAGAGACCGCGGAGTTCGAACGGATGAGCTTCGGACTTACCAATGCACCATTTGAGTTCTGTAGACTTATGAATCTAGTACTCGGGGATCTTCATGACCGAGTGGTGGTCAAATACCTGGACGACATTCCTTGTGCCAGCGCCGAACAACGAAGAGATGATGGACTGATTGCGGCTAGTTTTCGTAAAATTCCGATCAGCTGGACTTACACTAAATCTGAAGAAATGTTAATAAGTTTTTTCCAAACTGAACTATCTTTTTTTTCAGTTTTTTATCAGGGTTTCCAGTTCCGTAAAAAGGGAGGCGATACAAGCATTTCCAAGACCTCGAGACGTACAGGGAGTACGACGGTTTCTGGGGATGGCAGGATTCTTTTGACGATTTATTCCGGGTTATGCCTCCATCAGCCGGCCCCTAAGTGACATTTATGAGTTAACACCGCTTAGTACCAAACAACGTCCTTACTCGAAGACCATCACTGCCCATGTTACACAGATGAAAATATGGCGTCCTAACTAGGATAATTTGAAAGCCGGCTACCAGGAGTGGAGTGAAACGGACGAAGAAGAGTTCCAACACAACCAGGTTGAGAAGGACTTACGATAGTCCAGCTGCAGCGAGGTGAGTGAAACTTATAATCCCGAGGACAACGACCCAAATTTCGAGGAGGACCAGCGAGCCCGGCGTCGTCCGGCGTGGTTGACGGATTACCAGGTCGACAGTAATGCTGAGCCGGGAGGTACAGCAACGTCAGGAAGGGCCGACTGTTAAGAACGTCACCAACAGATGGCGCTAACGCTATTACTGAGGGACAAGTGCAGCTCAGATCCTGAGCGGAGCGCGCTGTGCCACGGTCTCTTGCCCGTGAACTATCGAGCCGTCCAGACACATTGCAAACGACCATCCTTGATATCTTATACCTATTGTAAATTGTTCAACTGAGTTATTATTCCGAATTAAACTATATTAAAGCCCAATCGTCGTAATATCTAACATATGTCGATACTTGAAATGATCAAAACTTAAGGATCGATAAGTGCGTAGATCAATGATTGCCGAAATGGCGTTTTTCTATTTCAGACAATAGACATCCACCACTGAACATAGACGTGTTCCGTTCGTTTTTATGAAAACCTGATTACAGACTGCTCAGGAGAATGGTGTTTTTCCTCGCGTAGCACTCGATGTCCACTTGCCATCTTGTCTATGGAAGATCTCTTCTCCTATGTCACTCCCATGATCTCCATTGCATCATGATCATCATTGCATTGTCTTGGAAGCCATATCTCTCCACGTAATATCTCGCCTACCACCATTTCAGTTTTGGAAATCATTCCATCGTACATTTGACTACCGTTCTCCTCCTGATTTCCTCTTTCCGGATGATTGATGTACTGTATCATCCGGAACAATACCCACGCGATCGTTTGTTGACATCTACTATTATTAAATTACTGCATCAACGAGAAAGCCCTAACATGGTCTCTATAGAGACCGATAACGGGAACGCCACAACTGACCGCTTTCTCAATTACAATTTACACATTAACCTATAAGGAGTTCGCATCGTTCGCCAAATTACTCCACTTTTCCGCTCCAAACAATTAATTGTTAGTCCTCGAAAATGCGTATTGTTAACACAAAATGTAATGGTAAGTGCTAATATTAATGATAACATTCGTAGTATTTCGTTTTCTGTGTGTTTCAATCCGTTTTCTACTGATAGGTTGTATGAATGCGTGAATGGCTTATTAAATACGTGCATGTGTTCTACATAGTAAGGTACAATGTAGGACACATTCATACTTAGGAGGTATACAATTAGATATGACTAACGATATGCTTAACAAACAAGGGTATAGGTGTTTGTTACATGACTAGGTGGGCCATATCGTCCCCCAATTGGACCACCACAGAGGGCCTCGGCGTACCGGCGTATTCTAACCTATCCTAACTATAATAGACGTAAGTTCTTATATTAAATAACTGATATTATTTATATGGATAATATATCTATTACTGATATTCTTCGCATGAAATATGTATTTAAAATAACAAAGAAAATTATTCTTAGGGTCACTGCGTCCTGGAAGCCCGGAACAAAATGAAACTGTAAGAGATTTTTGTGCACATATAGATTGTTTATTTATTTCTATTTTCTTTTAATTTATTTAACTGGTCATTCTGTAGAATGCTTTCTGATATGTCGCGTTATTAGGTAATTCCGGGGAAACGTTACGTGGCACAGAAGCCTTCAGATCCAGCGTTCTATTTAGATCCGAAGAATTTTAGTCAGATTCCACCTGCCTCTGAGTCTACACAAATCCGCCAAAAGGAAATCCAAGTTCACCCGAGTAAAGTACAGGAGATTGCAACCAAAGATAATAATCCACAAGAACATTTGGGGCAACGAGAAACTCGCCAGGAACATCCAAATAAGCTTCAGAAGGAATTGGGAGGAAATAATATAGATCTAGGAACAAATCGACACCGTGAACTCCATATGCGGATGAAACGCTTCTTACCATGCCAGTTCTGGACTCGGGGTTATTATAAGGATCCTCAATATGTTAATTATTTCAGACGTGCTATTGCGTATCAACGGGATATCCGTCTAAGGAAACGCCAATTTCAACAACAAGTTCAACAGAGTAGAACAGAGAAGGCAGCAATCCAACAGGATAGTCTAAAAAAACTCTTGGAGCAACGGAATATCTGTGGAAAAAAGGAGGAAGATAATTTACATGTTGATCTGAAGGAAACTGCAGAACATGAAGGAAATTCAAATATGCTCCAGAAAAAGGAAATTAAACGAACAAATCCTGCACAGGTACATCTGGAAGCAACCGCAATACGGCGAGAAGTTCCAATTCCTAAGCAGGAATGGCTAAAGAAAAAGGTTAATATGCACTTACTTCTGGGAGATATAGGAATGCATGATGGAGATCCGAATATGCTTCTTGAGTCTGAAATGTATGGAGCGGAAGTGCCGGAAATACCTTTGAAGGCGGAAGAAATCAAAGAGGAAGATCCCCTCATGCAACGGAAGTCTGAATTGATCCAATCTAAAGGTCCACCAATACTTTCCGAACCAGCAATCAACCAAGAGGAAGGGACGGATATGCTTCTTGTGAAGAAAGTAAACGAAGTCGATGATCGACACATGCCTATTGAGGCCGAAAGGTACAAAGTGGGACATTCACAGATACTATCCAAATCAATCAGCCAGATGAAGGAACCAGAAGATTCACAGATATTTCCCGAAACAGAACTCGACCAAGTGGATGATGCTGATATGCTTCATGAGAAGAACGTAAACGATGACGAAGATCTAGATATGTTTAATGTAGGTGAAATAAACGAACCGGAAAATTCACAAATACTTTCCGAAACAGCTCTCAACCAAGAGGAAGATGCTGATATGCTTATTGATGAGAAAGTGAACCAAGATAAAGATCTACACGCACCAATTAAGCCCGAAATGTACCAACGGGAAGATCCGCATATACTTCTCGAAACAGCAGCCGATAAAGAAGAAGATGACATGCTACATGAGGAAAAAATGGACCAAGTGGAAGATTCACAGGTACTTCCCGAAACCGCAGTCTACCAAGATGTCGGGATGAACGAATTTTCACCTATACTTCCTGGTACAGAAGAAAACGAATATGAATGTTCTGATACGCTTTTTAACGCAGAAATGAACCAACCTGCAGATCCATATTACCATCCTGGGACGGACGTAAATGTTGAGGAAGATCCTTTCATGCTATTGGAGATAGAAATGTATCCACACCTGCTTCTTAAGAATGAAGACCAAATATAATTCGTTAAAGAGAACCACATATTCTTTATGAATATTCAAACATGTTTCTGAAGAATCCTTATGGTTGAAGCAAAAATCTTTTTATTTGGATAAAACACAAATTTGAAATATGAATTTTCGGGAAAGGTTATATTGTCCCTTTTAGAGCACATATATTTGAAAATGGAGTATACATGATGATCGAACGTAGCAATTTATTCGCAAATTATATCAATATGTGGACAATGCAGATACGTCTTCATGGAATTTTACATGAACATCGTTGCTAAAACGGTGATACAACTTTTCGTATTTCGAGTAAATTCAAC
The DNA here is from genome assembly GCA_019419845.2 of Weissflogia rhopalogaster. NCBI lineage: Eukaryota > Metazoa > Arthropoda > Insecta > Coleoptera > Staphylinidae > Weissflogia > Weissflogia rhopalogaster. The sequence goes on along the minus strand of WSZQ02096656.1, from coordinate 5,598 downwards.
AGATGTTTTGATGAAATCTACGATGTTTTTACAATATGTCATGTATTTTTATAATATCATTTTATCTTTTCTTTATTTATATGTGTTACTGTTAAAAAGTGGTGTAATAATATTTTGTAATATTTGTAAATTTCCTTTTTCTATTTGAATAATAAATATTGCAATATGTGAAATATTGTCATTCTTGACTTTTAAACTATGCATTCCAGCCATCGAGCGCGCCTCCAAGTGGCGGCAATCTTCCAACTATCGAGGTATCGGGTTAGTGGGCCAATAAGTTTGGGTCTCGGGTTTAAAAACCCTTGCTCAATATAAAACGCTTCACCGCGGACTACCTCCCTCATTGCCTGTACGGATCCATAAAGAGCGCCGGGTGAGGCAGGGCCGCAAGGTACCGCTCACCCACCACAGGCGGGTTGATGCAGAATACAGTGATCATATCTTATGGTATACTGAAAGTTCTGGAGATCTTGGCTTCACTATCCCGATTAACGTGGAAAGGAAACTACTCTAAACCAATACCCCAATCCACGGTTGAATAACTTAAGTTAATGGATGCACGCCTCCGGGTACCACCCGGTCATCGCCATCCTGTAGTAATGCGGTCTTCTACTACAGTATTACTTCATTATATGTAGCTTTTCGTACATAACATAATGAACATAACTAATCGGGGAAACTGAACTGCTTGATTTCATTTGCAACAATAATCTAGAAATTGCTTACCAAGACGACAAGTCAACATTTATGCCACGCATGAGCTGCCACCGACGCTTTCACAATTTCTACCATTATAAATTGGAGGATATTAAAGGAGGACTATATTCCATAATAATCAGCCGTTGTAATCGACATTGCAGTTCGGTCGTTGGAAACAGGCACATTTACAAACCCAACTGACTGGCCGACCAGGCAAGACAAGATTCCCTCACTAATTTGAACCTGGGACAAGATGTCAACCAAGTACGAGTCGACGCAGCTGCAACCCTACTGATGGACACCATTATATGTGCTTGTGGGGAAAGCTGCTCTTTGGAATCAAATTATCTAAATAAGTCCCCTGGTGGAATAATAGCTTCATTATTAGTGGTCTAAGAAAGCAAGCAATGCGAAACGACAAGGGAAATGAACCCTGCATTGCGCAGTTCTATGAGATTACAACAAAATGCTTAGGAGAGCGAAAAGAGCATCCTAGCAGAAATTCAGCGCTGGTATCAAAGAAATTGGAGCATCAACCAGGCTCAGAAAAATCCCATCGCATGACCTCTCCAATAAAATCGGCTTGCTAGAAGCCTCGACTCACTTTTCGGAACGAGTGCTTGGCGGGTGATATCAGTAACCCGAGAAGTATAGCGGGAAGCGGTGTCGCTGCAAATAGAGCCTGCAGCCTCGAGAAGATTAGGTACGCTGTAAAGACTTTCAGTCCATACTAACACCTAGGTTATGACGGCATTACCCCAATTATACTAGAGCCACCATACAAAATGTACTACAGACTCGTTCATACTTCGGAGTCCCGGATGGAAGCTAGGGTTATATTCATACTAAAGGTCGGCAAACGCTCTCTTGAAGAGATGAAATTTGAAATACCAATAACCTTATCTCCTTCATACTCACTCCCATGCGAAATGGTGGACAATCACATCCGGCAGAAACTGATTAACAATTTGATTAACAGCCTGGCAAATCTACTGATGACACGTCCTTGCGTATGACACAGACAGGTCGCTCGAGGCGAAAAAAACAGCAGTTGTCGTCGAAGTTGATATCAAAGGAGCGTATGATATCACAAAGCAAGATGATTAAGAACGAACTATATGAACTGGGTGGACACATGCTTCTGAATATAGAAATATATCCTCACTTGCTTGTCGAGTCAGAATATACCCAGATAGACTAATTTATTAAATACAGTCTTAACAAATGATAAAATTATTTATATTGTAAAAGGGTTTAACTTCGTTCTGTGTGGTTCTTCCCACACTGAAATCTGCGATGCACATATGCTAAAACTTCCAAAACTTGTAGCCATCTGAAATTGCTTTCATCTAGCTTCTTCTCTCTCGTTGTGCTTCAGCCTAGCTTGAGCCTTAGCTTACCTTCTTCCTCCATTCTTCCCTGACCTGTGCCACATTCTTCCATTCTCTTACTTTCAGTATCTGTACTGCACCATGCTTTACTTCATCCTCCCATCTCTTCCTTAGTCTTCCACTCGGCCTCCTCCCCACCATTTGATCGTTCATAATTCGTTTAGGCATTCTACCTTCTGGCATCCTTATGATGTGGCCAGCCCAACGAAGACGCTGCAGTTTGATGTGTCGAAGCTGGTTGGTCTCTTATAGCCTGATAGACTTCCTTGTTGTGCCGCCTCCTGTATCTTTGGTTTTCCCCTGCGGGACTTAGAAACCTAGTAGTGTTTTTCTCTCGAAGGCGTAAATCTTTGCCTTGTTCATTACAATTAGGATCCATACTTCGCAGTCATACGATAATATTGGCCGGTTGATTGCTTGTATACCTTAATCTTCGTATCTCGGTGTACCGCGTTAGATTTAAAAATGTTTGATAGTGAGAAATACGTTTCATTTGCTAGCATTACTCTGGTTTTGATTTCAAAGTCTTCCAGGCCTTTGCTGTTGAAGTTTGTGGCCAAATACTTGAAATTATCCACTTGTTCAAGATTGTCTTGTATTTGGAATTTTGGTGTATACGTTCTGCTCTGTATTATCGCCTTAGTTTTGTCGATATTAATTAGGATTCCTATTGTCTGGGCCGCTGATTTCAGTGCAGTCTGGGCCGTGATTTGTTTTGATCTCCCGATTATATTAATATCAGCGAATGCTGCGAATTGTACTGACTTGTTAATCAGATATTTGTGTCTCCCTATTACTGCTTTCCCAGCCCGTCACCTTGTTAAATGTGAAGCTTCTCGATAATGTGAGGTGCACTCAGACGTGTTTAGTTCAATTAATTCGTAAATTCTTCTGGGATTCCCTATGGCTATGCTGTCTTGTGTCATTCTTTTTTTGTCTTTCTGTTGTCTTGGCTAACTCTTAAAACCCTCGGTCAGACACGTCCGTTTTATAGCACTCTCCGAGGTGCCTTCCGTCGTTCGCTAGAACTTCTCCGAATGGCGGACCAACGATAAATCAAATTTTTGCTGTCCGTTGCACGTCTTGCACAGCCCCGGCGCAGCCAGCGGCTCTCTTTTGCTCGAGTTGGCACCTCTCTCAATCCTTCTTAAGTCCTACTAACAATTCCAACTCCTTCAAGAACAGCTTCCAACTTCTACCTCTTTCTAATTTTGTTCACTTGGTTCTTTACCACACTTGTGTGCTCTCTACGTCTACGCGCTCTGCAAACTTATTCGGTTTCTTTGCAAAAAAACTTTTATTTTGTTTCGAAAACATTGTTAAATTGATTTCCCAGATCTTTGTAAATTATAATTTGTATTTAAAGATTATATTAATATAAAAAAGTTTATATTTTATATATTCGTAGGAATCTGGTAGGACTAATAAATATCGAACTAAAGTATCGATTAGTTTATAAATAAATAATTACCGAAAAAACTTTAACAAAGTTTAAGTTTATTTAATTACTACATCCACAAGGTGGCCCTGACTAATCTCTATAGGGACAGATAATGAAACGCCCCAACTGACACCTTTCTCAGTTTACATATCAATCACATTCAACTGCGTTCACATCATTGGGAAAGTGACTCTACTTTTCCTCTGTAAAATTAAAAAAAGAAATAAAAAGAATGAGAGTATATCATCCTAGGCCTAATGGTAAGTGTTAAATTAATCAAAATCATATTTTTTCTAAACATATAGAGTTAATAGTCTTAACTATTGTAACGAAAGGTAATTCACCAAATGTCGCGGTAGGTTTTCGCACAGGGTTTTCTTTAGGGGAACTCGCTTGGCTTTACTAAACGTGGTAAACATGTTACCGCGTTGTACCGCGGGATACTTATAAATGGTACATACCATTTATTGATGGACATCTCCGGACCGTACGAGAACAATTCAGAGATCGTGGATGATTTCTCTGCTCGTTGGCTGGACATGGCTATTCAAACTAAACAGGTACCTTCTCGCGCTGGTACTTCACTCGGGCTGGCTAGCTAGGCTGAGGGTTGCAAGACTATGGGGGATGGCTTCAAGGTGATGAACACTCATAGCACACACGAATAGTTTTAACATAACAATATATTGATTTAGCAAGAACCTTATATACACTTTTAAATTTTACACAGTTAAAGAACACATGACCGAACTGTACGAGGTGACTACCATAGACCAACTAGTGACATACTAGGTCGCAAATTAAATCTGAACTGACTAACTCATTGCCGATTGAATGACTTCCGAACTAACGACTACCTAAGTCGCCACACAATAACTGACTGGCCAACCGCTGCTAAAAGGATTCCAAAGACTACTAAAGACCCACCAACTAACTGCCCCTCGGATATTGGAATATATTCTGATTTCCGCCTATGCGATCTTGTAGTTTTCACTATCTACATGGCTGTTTGGCCTTTGGACTAAATTTTACAGAAGTAATTTTCCTATTATTTCATATGAATTTCTTAATCAGCTTACCACATTTGTGACACTATAGACATAACTCGAGTAAGATACGGTCATTTGTGAGGTACGAAATAGGAATATCATTTTACATAAATGTTTATCAATGACAATAGTGGCCCCCTTTCTCAATTTCGACGTCAGGTAAGTCACCTCGTCCTGAAGATGTGGTACCACAATAGCCAACTACCAGCTGGTTTGCCCGTTCGCCTGCTCAGATTGTAAATATCATTGGTTAAAACAATTATGTATATCGATACCTGAAACATATAAAATTGAAGTATCGTTAAGCGTGTAGAAAACTAAGCGCCCGAGGCTAAGCATAGAAAAGATTTTGAAGCCGATCGAAGAAAGAATTAGGGTAGATCAGGTTGAAGAAATAAAGCAGCGAAAGGAGAACACGTTGTACTTATTAGAGCTTCGATCGAAAAAAAAGTTTACCAGCTAGTAGGTCTAGCAGTATACATTTACTAAGAATTTTAGAAAACCACATGTTACAATTTTGTATAAATATAAGTTTAGAAATATAGTAGAAGAAAAACAAAAACTAAATCTAAAGTAAACCAAAGCGTGGCCAGAATCGCCTCATCACCTTCTGATTTCCTCGTTCCGGCTTCAGTCGCATCTTACGGCAAAGTATTTCACTTATCCTGTGCAAATAATTGATAATCCTAGATAATGTGAGAAATTCACACAAAATCTAATAGAAAGTGCTAAAATTAATAATAACACTCGTGGTATTTCGTTTTCCATTTGGATGAATCTATTACCTATTGCTTAAATTATGTTGCTTCCTAAGGTATGATATGGAAAATATTCATTAGTTTCTGACAAACAAGGGTATATAAATGACAATTCTAGTAATGTTTGTTATGTTGCTAGATGGGCCATATCGTCCCGCATTTGGACCACCACAGAGGGCTTCGGAAAATATAAATGAAAATCAAGTTTAAATGCGTTTAAACGCATTATTTTCGCGAAATAAGTCGTTTAAACGCATCGA
>WSZQ02096624.1:0-11944 GCA_019419845.2 Weissflogia rhopalogaster | reverse complement strand
TCTTTTATGTGGAGTTAATTCTGGTTCAGAGGGCCTTGTTGCCAAGAGCCATAAATCAGCAAGAAGAAGAAGAAGAAAATGATTTTGACACCCAGAGACAAACAGTTACGACCACAGACATATAGTTTGGTGTGGGGGACTACCTTCAGGTTGAAAATGTCTCGAAATGTGTCCTTTCATCAATTCAAAATGAATACTGTGGGCCAACTTTCGTAGCTAGGACCAACTACAATTCCTCAGAAATAGACTTTAATTTTGAGGTCAGATCAGTGAACATTTTGACTTGTGACTTCAAGTGAAGCCGGACTTCAAGAAGTTTAGACGTTATTTAATTCATTTGTGGGTAGGCATTTTTGACTACTGGTATTCCGCCTGTGGTACAGCACCACAGGTCGTTGCTGCAATTGCACAACTTAGTACGAGTTGCCCCATCGCTGACGACACACGGCTTTGCATAATATCGCCGCGTAATACGCACGAAAGGCGACCGCGATTCTAAGATAGGAAAACCAATGCCGGATCGCTTCATTGCACTCGCATATATGCTATTCTCAGCGGTGCGGCACCGGCGCAGCCATAATGTTCGTGAGGAATCTTATGGCGGCGGTGCGCGCGCCAGGATTATCGGTTTTTGCTTTATTGCCGTTTTATGTTAATTTGAGCTTCATCCAAACCCCGGCCGGAGTCCTAGGAGTTAGATTGCCGATTTCATAGACCGGTAGCAGCTATGAGAAGGTGTTCCTCAAACATCACACCGCTCGCTCGCCACCCGTCCATTACCTGCAGCCGAGCAAATATTTGCTCGACAAGCGCATTTCCCATAAGATTCAATCAAGTCTTATCGTTCTGGGACATGCATCTCCTTGCGCAGGCAAATCGATTTGAACCAACCCGCAATAAAAACGCATATTTCATGGTATACCAACCACTTGCAGCAAGGAGTCTTGGAAGCAAATGAAACAAAACGGCAATAAAATACTTGGCATCGGCCCACCGGCGTAAATCATCAGACGACTTATGTCGATGCTGGGAAATATTTACTCGAGGAAATCTCGACGATGGAGGATTTTCCGGATAATCTGAAAACACATTCGTAAATTGATTTTTTTTGTCTGTGGGTCTCGGTTCGGAAGCCGAGGGGAGATTTCGTATACATTTTATTTGCCTTCTACGAGTAAATGTAATTTCACCGAGACCCATGTGGGTCGGGTCCGCGCGAAATTCGGCGGAATTTTTGAGGTGAAACTAGAACTAGACTCTATAAGATTTTGCACACTCCCCGATGCCTGTAAATAGAATTACGAACTCTGCGCAAACATATTTCTCACTCGATGCGATAGTGCTGCTGATATGACGAGTTGACTCGGTTTGGTCTGATTTTCGGGTTGTGCAGGAATGGGGTAGACTTGTTGGACGAATGTGGTGCCGATCGGCCTATCATCTCCGGCGTGGCCGTGTTCCGCCACGTTCGTGCTGTCGCATAGAGTTTACATAATTTACTCGCATGTTACGAATGCACGCTGCATCCGCGCCGGTTGTGGTCGCGCGTTGTTCGGGACTTTGCAATGCGTACCTGCATTTCAACCAGCCGTACACCATCATGGTTCGTTCGCCAAAAAAAAATCACGGATGGACGCATTGGTTTAATGCAATTTATCGATCAACTGGCGCGTTCTTTTTTCGGCTGGCCACATTGTATAAATATGTAAAATAGGAGACGGTCTGGTGATGATTGCAAATCAAATATGCGCTGCTCTCATTCTGTCAGTATTCCCGCTTCTATTTTGCATTTACTTGGTTACCAGGCTTTGTCAGAGCCAAAAAAAGATTGAATTCAACTTTACCGATCAATTTCTAAATCAGATCAAATCAAATGTTGGCTTTTTGGCTTTTCCTCACAAGGAATATTCATATGCATTCTAATCAAATATTTAGTAAAATGACATCGTTTAAAGATTTCATATCAAAAAATCTTTATTCGGGTCTCCAGGTACTAATAGGTTATAGGTTATAGGGGGCCGGTGAGGGAGCAAGCCTCTCGTGAGCTACGACCAAATTGATCTATTGTTTTGCCCCAGCTGCCTAACATGAAAGCAGACCTAGGTCGTGTGGAAAACCCTACAACACCCTTGAGTGGTAACCTACCAACTTCGATATCTTAGGACACAATGACCTGTTCTGAGTCCAGTGAAGGTTTTTGACTCATACCGTGATAGTTCGATTGCCTTTAAGTTGTTATAAGATTTTAGTAGACGTTTTATCTGCCTCATACCGGACGTATTTTTACATTGTGGTACACAATAAAATCCCACACTTTTATGGCCTGGAACCCACATGATGACAACGCTACTGATCTTAGCCAGCTGCCAGCTTAGCCAGGCTATTCTGGCAGTTCCAGATCGTCTTGGTCTTTTGATCGGTCTTTAATGGTTTGGACAGTATATGTCAATACCAGTGCATGAGTCCTACTTGGAGGCATCGGTGTACCAAGCAGAGGTTTCTTTTCCAAACTCACAGGCTACTTCAGATGTCATTTCGGGAGATGCGATGAGTATCTAGAATGATTCCTTTTTTGGCATGGTGTCTATGTGATCTAGGATTTCAAGTTGACCCCTCCTATCACCTGTTACCTGGCAGGGTTTAGTTTAATTGGTGGATACGAAGTGCGGTCTTCAATCCTTCCTTCGGTATGTCAAGGTGAGGCGGGAGGAGTTGCAGTAGCATTTCCATCCGCGCTGTTGGAGTTGTACAAATGACTCCTGTGATGCTCAAGCATGCCTTTCGTTGAAGCTTGTCCAGCTTCTGTTGGACAGACACTTGTTTGGTTCGTTGTCACCATACAAATGATCCGTAATTTACAATAGGCAGCACCGCAGATCTGTATAGCCTGTACATAACCTTAGGCTGTAGTCCTCATGTCCTACCCATAAGTTGTCTATAGGCCGATGTGGGTGTTCCATTGGGTGTGCAATTAACATTAGTTTAGTCTACACTGCTCTGATTGCAAATACCTCAAAGTGATCCGACGAAGAAACTGAAGTTATTGCATATTTTTTATATGACTAGACTTTTAAAACGAATTTTGAAGTAATTCGTCCGTATATAGATTCTGTCAAAAAGAAGTTGATGTTGTTTAAATAGTCTCGCCATACCGACCAGAAAAAAAACACCTTCCAAAAGTGTCCGTATACAGCTAAGAGTCGCATAAAGTCAACCTATGTCTGTTTGCGTTCTTGACACTCACGTGACTTGCAACAATATGCCTACAATAATATGAGATTTTCCCGGGTGAACTATTATGGCATTGTATGGGTATTTGCACTTACTGTCGTGCGAGCATTGAAGGGCCTATCAGACCCTCATAAGGACGAGCTATCACAACACGCACGGAGCAATGTGCTTCTTTCGCCTTACCCATAACCGGCTGCAGTTGCGCCCCGGAATCGATGCTATTATGTGCGCGAGAGAATGCAAATACAACCACCACCCACCCAACTCGACGATCGTATAAATATCCTTGGATAAACACCCCCTTGGGCTTTCATCCAAGAGCGGCGGCGCTGCGTGCACTCAAGTGCGGTGCAAACTACAGACAGTATCCATGCAGAAATTAAGTAAACAGGCACTTTTTCTTCGCCGGTTACAAAACGTACGCATTGAAACACACCTTGCTCGACGCTAACGCGTAATAATGCCATTCGGTGTTCTGTGGGAGGGCAGTAAGGAAGTGGCGTACGCTAAGTTGATTGTTTGGGGGCGGTGTAAATATTCCTTTCTTTCGCAAGCCTCCTGCGTGTCGAGCTCCAGCGATTTTTCCGCCTCACGCTGTTGTTTCGCCCGCCAGCCGAATGTATTTTCATAATGTCGTTGTGTGTATCGCGCTTTTTGTTTGCGCTTCAGGGAGTTCAGCGCGCACCACCGCCGGTGCGGTGTGGCGATAAGGGCACCGCGTTTGTCTAGTTGCGAAAGCTGTGCATTTAATTATCCTAAGTTGAGAATAAACAGTGCTTAATTTATCTCCAGTGATAGATAGTTTTAATAGAGTCTTAAATTTTGCAGTTTGCAAAACGAATGCTTTAATAATTTTGGTTTATCCTTTTCTGTTAACCTATTTACTATGTCACTTATCATGTTGAAATAGCTCTGAACAGTCTTAAGAGCGTTTGATTTCTATGTTATTCAGACGGCGAATGTTAATCAGACTAAAATACATGTGGACTAGTCTGAATGAGACTTATTCAGTCTAATAAGGATTAGGTATATTTGAATATGTATTTATATACATATTACTCAGATTGCAGAAGTTATTCCGACTGATACTCATATGGACTAGCCTGAATCAGACTTATTCAGGCTAACAGGCATTTGGCAGAATTGAATATGTACTCATATGCATGTTATTCAGAATGCATAAGTTATTCAGACGGGTATACATGTGGACTAGCCTGAATGAGAGTTATTCAGACTAACAAGCATTTAGCAGAATTGAATATGTACTCATATGAATGTTATTCGGAATGCATATGTTATTCAGACTGGTATACATGTGGTCTAACCTGAATGAAACGTATTCAGACTAATATACATTAGGTAGAATTGAATATGTACTCATGTGCGTGTTACTCAGATTGCATATGTTATTCAGACTGGTATACATGTGAACTAGCCTGAATGACATTTATTCAGACTAATATACATTAGGTAGAATTGAATATGTACTCATGTGCATGTTACTCAGATTGCATATGTTATTCAGACTGGTATACATGTGAACTAGCCTGAATGGCACTTATTCAGACTAATGTGCATTAGGTGGAATTTAATATGTACTCATATACATGTTACTCAGACTGTATATGTTGTTCAGACATATAAACTTGAGGATTAGACTGAATGAAACTTAGTCAGACTTTTGAGAAACCGACAGGTAACTTAGATTTGTGCAGAAAATATAGGGATAAATTGCGCAATTTTATCAGTTTGTGAAGTGTTTTGAAGTAAAATTAGCTTATCCAAACTTGGTTATTATACTTCAAATAAATGTGCACTTCAATGATAGCAAATTTACGGAAATGAAATTGGCAATAGTCAAACGTGGTCCAATTGGAATTTGGTCAACATAGGTTGGGCGCGTTCGTGTGGAGGAAATTGTAGCGAGAGTCGCGATAACACCACAGCCGCAGCATATCGTCTTTTCCAAGTGTTCACACGCAATTTTCGTGGATTGCGCGCGCGCGGATGGATTTGTTTGTTTTCCACTTAGTCCCAGCCAATAGGTCGGGCATTGTTTAAGCGCGGCTTGCAGTTTTGCGCGGCGTACTCGCGTTTATCTTGCATTTATCTGCCCGCCACACATCCGTATCCGTCGGTTTTTGTTTCGCGCCGACAATGGCGATGCGATGCATTGGCGCACGAACGCGTACAACGTTCGCGTGCGGTAAACAAGCGGCGAAATTTCCGAAACATCACACCTTCGATTTCCTCTCCTTTCTTCAGCCTATGTATGCGCCCGCGATTAAACTGGCGGATTTCGTAGCGCCACGCGAGATTTTTCAAACAAACCGGAATTCGTGTGTCGAAATAAATACGTGTACATAATAATCGAAGACGCCCCCCATGGATGGAACGACACGCTATTGTTTTCCAGCTGGTGCAAACAATCTCGTGTTTTCTTGTTTGGTACGCCGTTGTGTGTGTTTTTCGCGCGTACCTGCGACTTTGTCTCGGCATTTGGGTCAATCATCTGCGCCAATTTCGGTCGGCGAAACAGACTTACGTAAGTTGAGTGCAATTGGCGAACAATATGATGCGCTGCTGTCCACGGCAGAACCTCTATTCAAATAGGATAAATAATTCGAAGATAGTAACGCAATATTTCCTTTCTTTGCAATTAAATTCTAAATCATACTGGCTTATTGGGGGCTCACTATTACTACGTAGATTTGCAATGTTTCCTTCAGAAAGATGAATCATATTTGTATATTTTATTAGTGATATTTTGGCAATTTAAAAAATAAGAAAACATTGTTATTTTTTTTGTGGTTTACCCTGAATGAGACTTATTCAGACAAATAAGTATTAGATCAAACTGAAAAGTCATATACTATCTATAACAGTATGTTATTCAGGCTGCAGATATTATTCAGACTGAGTTATTTACGGATTAGCCTGAAGGGAAGTTATTCAGGGTAACTTCTTAAACGAACACGAAAAATATATAAATTTTATAAAGATTCTATTAGTGATATTTAAACAAGTTATTAAAGATTTTGATATTTGTGTTGATTAGCCTTAAAGAGACTTAGAGTAATAAGCATTAGTCTTTTTTACTTCAGGTAGAATTGAATACTCTTTTGAATTTTAATCAACCTGCAGAAGTTCTACAGTTTGATATATAATGATATATAAATTGGATAGATATGCACTATCTCTAACAGTTTGTTACTCGGGCTGCAGATGTTATTCAGACTGATTTATTTCTGGATTAGCCTGACGGAGACACATTCAGACAAACTTCACAGAGCGACACGTCAAAAATGTGTATTTCATGGCTTGATGTAGACCAAAATTATACAATTTATTGCAAATTTCAATGTCAACGTTTCACTCTGATATACTTTTTCACTTTCAAAGTGCTAATAATAGCAAATATTGTTAATTGAAAAAGGTAATTCCTCGACTTGCAAACATAGGATTTAACACGGATCTTAGTAGTTCAGGAAACAATCAGTGTGTTGGAAGATTAGAGAATTTTCTTTCTATACTTGCCTAGGAACGTACGGAAAATTGGTAATTTGATATTTGATGTAATTTTTCTCTTTACAAGTGCATATCATTAACCCTTGCAACAAAATCAACTGCTGATTCGTCAATTTTTATCAATTAATTTAATACTAATACTAAATATTGTTAATTGAAACACGAAACAAAAATCTGACCGCAAAACTTCTGACAATCAGAAAATGTAAGTACATTAATTAAAATATGTTAAAATATGTTTCAGATTTTGATTTCTCTTTCGCGAATACACGTAATATTGATATTCCTCGCCTTACAATTAGCTGGGATTTAACTCGGTTCTTATTAGTTCAGGAAACAAACAGTGTAAGTCTTCGGAAGATTGGAGACGCTTCTTTCAATATTTGCGTAGAAACGTGCAGAAAATTAGCGGAAGTATGAGCAAAGGAATTTAGATGCTAAAACATCTCCTAGAATCGGACTGACTCACAGTCCCAGTCACGTATTTACAATTTACACCATGTTCATGTTCGCGCTCATGTCACCTTGATTTCACCGCGGTACCGGGTACTCCAGGTACGCCTGCTTGCGTATTTTCTAATTCGCCGCATTGCGTACGCAGAACTAACTGTGAATTACGTGCGCTGTGGTCGAAAATCACAGCGACATTTGTCGAACACGGGCGTAAAACAACACCAAACGCGACGTGATCGAGGGCGCTCGAAATTCGGCGTCGACGCCTAACGGGGCTGCTTCGTTAACAGTCCGATAAACGGCCGCAACGCACGCTGATTACAAACAATCGGACTATTTTGCATCCGCCCGTATTTCGGATCCTCAACTCGATTACGAAAAAGTAGCTGGTCGGCAAACCACGCAATGCCAGACAGATGTTTTTTTTTGCAGCACATTCAGGAAACAAAAAAGCGCAAGCGTACGCGGAAAGGCCGGCGGAAAAAGTCACCGAACGTATGTGTGCACGTGGTGTTGCGGATTGCGGTTGCTGATGGCTGAAATAAATTAGCAGTTGCTGCAAGTGCCTCTAAGATACGTGACGCAGTCGCTGGTTTTCTTATTAATTGCCTCGAGAATACACTCGCGCGAGCGCAAACCTCGGCGGCATGTGAGTCTTACAACACTGTGATTAAAGCATTACAATTACCTACGCTAATTACGGTTTTATCTTCCAACTTTAAACGCCAGGCGAACGCCAGCGAAGCTCGGGCGCGGAGCGCAGCATAAGCTCGTGATTTACCGTTTGTACTGGGATGAATTTGTGTTTGGTTTACGCCGAGTTTATTTGGGATTAAAAATTAACCGCGAATGTGCGTTGCTCCATCGTCTTCGAATTTGCTCTGTATATTTTAGGTTGGGATTATATTCATCGACCTGGAAATGAATGCAAGCCTCGATTTTTGCGATAAAAATGTTATTTATTCGGAATAACAATATAAATATGCAAGTCCTCGATTTTGGCGATTTTTCTAACGACCCGTGGAGCCGACCAAAGTTTATAATTTTACATGAGACTTTCCATAAGCTGATTTAAAAATGAAACTAACTCGGGTACTAGAAGACTGTAGCGTTTGTAAGCCACACCAAAAATTGCAAAAAATAACATAATACAAAAATGCAAGTCTGCGATTTTAGTCATTTTTCTGGCAGCCTATGGAGCCGTCCAAAGTTTACAATTTTACATGAGAATTTTCATAAACTGATTTAAAAATGAAAATAACTCGGGAACTAGAAGAGTGTAGTGTTTGTAAGCCACACCAAAAATTGTCAAAAGATAACATCATACAAATATGCAAGTCCGCGATTTTAGCCATTTTTCTGGCAGCCTGTGGAGCCGATCAAAGTTTAGAATTTTACATGAGACTGTCCATAAGGCGACATAAAAATGTATATAACACGGAAACTAGAAGGGTGGAGCACTTGTACGTTGCCCCAAAAAATTGCAAGAAATAGCTACAACAAATATGCAAGTCTGAGAAGTTTGCGATTTTTCTAACGGCCTTAGGAGTTGACCAAAGTTTATAACTTTACTTGGAACTTTCCATAAGGTGATATAAAAATGAACCTAACTCAGAAACTAGAAAAGTGTAGCGTTTGTAAGTCGCGCCAAAAAATTGCAAAAAAATAGTAGAATACAAATATGCAATTCTACGATTTTTGTGATTTTAATGGTGCTCTGTAGAGCCGATTAAAGATGCGAGTAGATGAAGTAGCCATAGGGAAATCATGTTTACCACATAAAATTTATAAATACGAAAAGGCGACCCCCGTTTCGGGTTCGGCCAACTATAAGGTGCAAAAGCTCAAACATGTTCCAAGAGGGATATCCCCCATTCGAGTTTTTTTAATACTTTCAAATTTTAAAAATTAAAGTATTAAAGTATTTCATATTTCAAAATTTTTGATAACAAATATATGAATACTTTCATTCAATAATTAATACCAATTATATCAAACTTCACTGATTCGAAATGAAATATTTTATCTTCAACTTTTTCTTTTATTCATACCATAATTGACCTCTGAATCTTTTAAATTAAATTGAGTTCGAGATGTTAATATTAAATCTCTTAATTCATAAATCATATCCCTCGCAAATCGCATTAGAATGAATATAAGATGATTGCGATGGGAGTCAATACGTACGTGTATAGCCGAATGACTAATTCGCATTACGCATTCTAATTTAATTGAATTCCATTATACGAAATAAGGACATGGAACGCGCATCGCCGAAATAATGATGAGTTCCAATCGGAGCGTTTTACCGGTTGATGGTTTCGGTTAATAACATTTTCGAAGGCAGCCCGAAATGCATGTCAAAGCTATTTTCGTCATTTGTTGTGGCTGGTTGCGATACCGATACTGTACCGCTCACATGACTCCTAAACCTATTATTTCCAGCTCTGGTTGAGCTAGTACTGATTGAACGAAGCAATTAGAATAAAATATTGCATTTAAATCATCATAACACACGTCAAAAATCACGCCTGACAGAAGTCTGGCAGATATCTTCTAATTAAATTAAACGAATTAATGTGGATCTGTTCAATATTGAAATTGTTAAAAGTTCTGTCCGAAATACTGCTAACGCGTCTACCACTATCTCTCTCTCACTCACGAATAGTGCCCTGAGAGAAACGGAAGGCAGACAGACATTTACGTTACCGTTACGTAGCGATGCGGTTTATCCTCCACTAAGAAGGTAACACTTCAAAACCTATATTTTATCATGAAATATATGTGGTTTACAGTAGATTGTTGATTGGCCAACATTGTGAAATTTACCTACATTATTTATTTACGTATATTTATTTCCACTTGAAAATATAAGGTACACACATCGTTTTGGTACATTTAGTGTTTATTGGGTACACATATGAAGCAAACTAATTATATTTACAACAACATGTTTTATACGTTTGTCGTTGACCAAAATTTACATAAGTTTTAATTGTTTTATTTAGTGTCGTTCATGGGTATTTTAAAGTTTCGTTCGTTTCACGAGTTTAAAGTTTTTCGAAAACCTCTATTATAATAGAAAAAAATAAAATTTTGAAGCACTTAGAAATGAAGACACATTCTTATATTTACATACTCTATAGAAGAAGAGTTGCTTAATGTAATGACATTAATCCCAAGTCGATATCGCCGATCTGTCATAACTTAATCGACTATTGAAATTTTTGAAATTTGCTGACTCGTCAATATATCGCCATGTAAGTTACTTTCAACATATTTGAAAATTTGCAGCACTTAAGAATGAAGGCACATTCTTATTTTTACGTACTCTTTAGAAGAAGAGTTGCTTAATGTAATGACATTAATTCCAAGTCGATATCACAGATCTGTCATAAGATAACTCGCTTTGATAATTTGCTGATCCGCCACTATTATCGCCATGTAAATTACTTCCTACCAATTTCAAAATTTGAAGTACTCACAATATATTATAGAAGAAGAGCTGCTTAATCTAATAATGTTACTGCGAAGTTGTTATCACTGATCTGACGTATGTCAAACTATCTAAAATTTTGAAAAATTGGCGATTCAACTATACACCTTAAAATACTTCCAACAAATTTCATAATCTCGGGCATTTGCAAATGCTAACACTTTTCTATATTTACATGTTTATAGCAAAGGAATTGCATGCTATAATGCTATTTCTCCCAAGTATATACCATTAATGTGCGTTAAAGTTATACCACAAATAATTCATGAGATATTTGCTTATCGCTGCTCCTGTCTCTTTAAAAATGTATACACCACATTTTACTCTCATAATCCGTCAAAATGAAATTTCAAAATTTCTAACTTAATTAATGCCGTAAATGTGAAGAATCATGATCGTAAAATTCCAGCAATATAATATTTGGATAGACAATTTATGTTATTGACAGACATAATGGCCGGAGGACGTTTATTGAATTGCCCGCAAAATAGTGAAACATAACCGCGCCGCTTGTGAATTTTCGGACATGTGTCGCCATTGCAGTCGTGAATTACGACCGCGAGTGAATTTACAGAGAATAATCATTTATATGCTTAATGATTGTGCTGGCACGCACTGATTCAAGTACTGGTGAGTGCTCCGAAAAAAATCTATATCCAAATTCCGACAACGCTGTGTAATTACATCGAGTTCTAATGCGCGACCATTGTGGACTTAGCATTTGAGTGCACTTCCGGTTGTGATTTACCAGACAAAAGGTAAGCGCAGGAACAGAGAATATGTAATGCGTCCCCGGTTTCCCTGCGTTGTTTGATGGTAGGGTGCGCGCCCGCGTGCCAAACGGAAACAATTAGTATGTCCGCTAATTACGATTTTCGACGCGCTCTAGGCGCCCCCGTTGCATCCCTCTTCCAGAAGCATTCGGTGTGTGGGTGTGTATGTGTGTGTGGTGCTCGAAGGGGTGCATCAGCCGAGCTGGACGCGTGCTCGCGGCGAGATAAAGCGCCCTTTCTGCCCAGCCACGTGCCAATTTCGCGGGCGTAAGTTACGCGCGGGCAAATCAAACACATTTCTGTTTGTAGTGGCGCCGTGGTGTGAGCGTCGGCTAGTTTCGTGTAGCAGAGGGGTGAGAACTAGATGGTAGCAGTGGGTTTTAGTTATATTTGTTATATTTAATTTGGCAATTTAGTGTGAAGTTTTTGAATTATATTTTAGAGTAAGTACTTAGTAATGATT
>WSZQ02096602.1:0-11945 GCA_019419845.2 Weissflogia rhopalogaster | reverse complement strand
TTTGGAAAAATATATTCAGTCTTGGTCATAACTTGGTAGACTTTGGTTGGGTTAGAGTTTCGACACTCGTATTAACTATCTAATAAGTTAAAACACCCCAATTTTTCGTCGTGTTGTTAAGTGTTTCACGAAGCAACATTCCATATCAAGTAAAAGACTCCGATTCTTCCCGTGTGGTCGTTTAGCAAAGTATTGGGATGTGTATTTATGGCTTGTTGGATTTAAATTACCTCAAGAATATTGAGTTTGGAGTTCTTGTTTTAAATTTGAATTATCACATCTGTGGCCGGTAGAAATGAAGTGATCTGTGATGATTGAGCAGTTCGGGTTTATTACGTATACGCTTAAATGTTCTTTGAGGCGTTGTTTGAAATTCCGCCCTGTTTGGCCTGTGTAAGTCATGGGGCACTTCCCACTAGGCGTGTCAAAAACTAGGGAAACCCGAGTCTCCGGGTTTCCGGGTTTTGTAAATCTGCGTGTTTATTCTCTTACGGTTTTCTCTGTGAAAGCCCGGGTGTAAAATCCAAACAAAAACTCGTTTAGAGCGCCACCTACTGTAATATAAAAGACTGTACGCATGAAAGTTATTTTATTTTCATTAGCTATTAAAATGTATATAAATAAAAACAAAAAGATAAATTCAATTACCAGTATTCTCAAAGAGAATGGCTATTCTCATTTTTCCAAATATGCATGAACTACAATCACTGGTCAATGTGAGGAAAGATTGGAGGCTTCGTTCGCTAGTACTACAAATAAACAAGTTAAAACACGAGCTGATACGTGCCGCAATCGCGGGAGCAATTAATCGCTGTTGTTTTAGTGACAAGTATCAACCCGTTCTCCCGCAGTCGCCTCGATTTCGGTTTGAAAACATAATCAAGCAAGAGCGGGACGACCAGCCTCGATTTCGGTTTGAAAACAGAAATAAGCAAGAACGGGACGACTTGTCTGCATTTCGGTTTGGAAACAGAATCCAAGTGGGGCTTTCTTGCGTCGATTCCGGTTCAAGAAACAGAATTTTTAGCATCATATAGTAGTGGGACGCAACCGCGTCGATGCTTGTATCGGAACCCGATACATTCAAGATCAGCTGATTCTGGTATGGAACCCGAAACTTTTACGAAAATCCGAGTTAAACCCGAAACTGACAAGACGGAAAACCGAGTAACCCGGAATTATCGGGTACCCTTGACCTGCCTAGTTCCCACTACTAACTTGGTATACTCTGGAGTTAAATACGTGATGATCGGGTTCTTTTAGTTTATTGTTGATTAGGAGTCTGAGTATGGTTGTATTGTAGAAGGCCGTAGTTAAGTTTACGGAAAATATTGGAAATTTTAGAAGTTAAAACCTGTACATGTGGAATTTTTATGTAAATACGATCGGCAATGTTGGAAGTGTTATTAATGGGGAAATATAAACTTAAAGTTTGCCTATCTCTCTTGTCTATCTCTTATTACAAAACAAAGACTACGATTATAATACAATCTATAATATATTAGAAGCTCCAATATTGAACGTCAAAATTTAATTTTACGGGTTATTTTAAATGGGGCAATTTGATCTAGCTACTGGAAGGCTCGCTTCTAACTTCTTATCGCTCAGCTAGCACTATGTGTCACTATGAACACATTTCCGCGCTTACAATTAGTATTCTTTTCAGCGAAAATACGTCGTTTAACTACATCTAAATTCATCTGAACATTTTTTTTGCCTCATAATTTAACGAAACTTTCTTAACATTTCAAAAATAACATATAACATGTGTCCAGCCAAGTGGCGCAGTGGTATGTTCGATGACCACTGTCCATGAGTCCTCGGGTTCGATTCTCGATAGGGATGCATATTAAAGTGAATTCTTCTTCTTATCAATAGTGTTAGCCCCTAATATGACTAATTACATTGAAAAAGAATTGAATAGAGCTAATGACCATAGCGGTCGATGCTCGGTAGAATCAAACAAAAAAAGTAACATGTGTGGGAATGAAAATTTGTACGATATGTATAACTTTTCGTAATCATAATTATCATTGATATTTGATCCGCTCCACAGGTCGCAAATCGCCGACATGCATATTTGTACTCTGTTATTTTTTGCAATTTTTTGATGTCATCCTTTAGTTTCCGAGGAAGTCGAATACATATCCCCTTGGAGGCACACAATTATAAACTTTTTTATTGACCCGAGTGATCTAAGTAACATGTATCATGTAATTCACAAGTGTTATACTTTGAATCTATATTTTGCAGTTAACTTCAGACAGGTAATGAATATTATGAAATTTGTCATAGGACGATTGTATATATACGATAGTTTCAGATACACGCTAGAGAACCTGAGCAAAGTAAACAAATACCTTTATCTTGTCAAATAATTTCTGTCAAATAACTGAATAATTGTAAGCGAACAGTGATTATAGCGCCCTCGCACTTTATGATTAGTACAGCGCCATGAGCACCAACTCAACGAATAAGTTGGTCACAATTTGATCCAAATGTCTCGATATAAATTGTCACAATCATATTGTGTTCGTTTTCATCAGGAATATGAGGAAATCTGACGTATTACTATAAAATTCCTACATTTTGATAGGCCATATATATATCGACTGCTATAACTTTACCTCCCTCCATAAAAAAGAAGAAAAGATTGTAGGCAAAACTTCCTGACAATGTCTCATTAAATACGGTTGTCGCCAGGATTTCTCAGCTTGATTCAAGCGGAAATACCAATGACCTACTTATTGTTTATCTCATGTTTTCTTTATTTTCTTCCGCTTTATGTGTTTTTTTCCTCATGCTTTCTGACGTAAGTTTTTTATATTACGATCGTATTTTCCTATGTTGCGGCTTACCCTTATAAAGCAATCTGGCAATCTCAAATACAGCTAGTCCTATACTCAAGATTCTGATGAGCATGAAGCGACGCCGGCTTAGCGTAAGCCGTGGATTTGGACGTTATTGGCTATGTGTTTATTCCTTGTGGCGTGGATTTCGCCCTCGTGTCGCGCGTAATTTGCTTCATCTGCGCGCGTCAAAAATGTACCAACATATTAGATTATGGCATCCCGCCATTCATGTCTCAATTTTTATTCTTGACAGGGAAGAGTTTTCCTGGGTAAGTAGACATTTGTCATGCTTGTGGTTAACCGGCAAAAATGTACATATATCATTTCAGTTATGTGCTATATAATCCTCTTATCGCATGTATCACAAATGAAAAAAGTTCACTTTACACGATGATGAGTCTGAAGTAGTCTGATAAACGAGAGATTTACAATTGTTGCCTGTTAACTTCGGCTGGATACAATTTTTTATTTTTCGATTTTTCGCTGTTTAATACCCATGCATCCATACTTTTCAAATGGTGGGTCGAGGCAAGGCAAAGTAGTGCAACTGATAGGCGCGACTCCTAGTTTTGGGGGAGGCATGGACTAAGAAGTGGCGAGAAAATATTCGGGTATAGTGGTGATATTACATTATTAGTATTTTAAAAATGATGGCGAAGTTTAGAAATAACTCTGAAATAACTGAAATAACCATACTAGGAGCATGGGATCTTACCGAATATAGAGGGTCCCTAATATTGGGTCTTGACACAACCAAATTTCAAGGGACCACCGTGTTTGGTATAAGTTAGAGATTTGGGATAATATGACGACATTACCGGACATGGGATGAGGGATTATGTCATATATGTCGTTTAAGCACATCTAAAAATGATTTTCTCTTATATTTTGGTGAATACATGCAAAAAGTTGGGATATTGCGTGTTATTTTCTGAACAGTTGCAGCTATCGACCTCTCGATGCGTTTAAACGACTTTTCACATGAAAATATGTTGTTTAAGCACATCTAAAAATGATTTTCTCTTATATTTTGGTGAATACATGCAAACAGTTCGGATATCGCGTATTATTTTCTGAACAGTTGCAGTTTTCGAACTCTCGACGCCTTTAAATATATAATCTTAGAACAGAAAAAACACATAATACACATAGGATAGGTGCACATGAGAAAGGCTTGAAAAGGGCCAGAAAAGCTTGGGCAATGATTAAAGGAAAATGGGGTTGTGGGGTAGAAACTGGGTGATGGTTATGCGGGTATGGGACGCGTATATTCTGTCTTTGTAGAGTAGAAGCCTAGAGATATGAAACTCAAGAGCTTTTGCAGAGAGAGCACATGTGAGCCAGAATATAATGGGAGTAGAAAGGATAACCCCAGAGTACATCGTGATGCAGGAATCGGGAAGCAAACGTTTGGCATGGGAAGCAATGGGGAGAGTGATTCGATATGAGAAGAAGGTACGTGATATGGATAACGGGAGGGAAGTAGGATTTATATGAAAATGGTGCAGCACAGTGGGTACGAACATATGGTGAGAGCGATGGTGTACCACATTTGAAACAGTTGGGTGGTCGGAGAGGTGGTTAGAGACGATACTACATGAAGGTATGCCAGTGAAGAAATGTGTAGGAGCATAAAATGGATGGTAGAGGCACAGGAATGGCAGGAAAAGATTAGGGACAACAGATATAATCCTGGTTATAAGGAGTGGCAGGTAATCGGGAGGGTTACGCAATATGTTACAAGAAGAGGCATGGGAAATGAAACCATGGATGCTAGAGAAATATAGAAATTGTATTATGTGCAATAGAGGGTGGGACACATGGAATAGTTTGGTGAGTAAATGCGAACGAAAGAATAGTAGTAGAATAGTTGTGTGAGGTAGGGATAGGTACAGAATGTATACGGTGGGTGTGGGTGTTCATGTGCACATTGAGAGTTGTTCCTAAAAACTCGTACTTCACTATATGTCTTTTTAGTTTGAAACCTTTTTTCCCAAAGAAACAGGATTTCATTACTAATTCCCTAGACTATTTATACTTGTTAAACCTGAACATCTTGAACAACATGCCTTAATTGTTTAATTTGTGCGAATATAATTGGCATATAGTTGTTTTCAGTTGTTGACTACATAAAGTTAATTCACTTCTCAAGGCCGGAATCCAATTGACGCTATCAGAATTAGCAGAACTAAGAAAGTGTCTGCTATCTGAAGTATGGAACGAGTTCATTTCTCATCTCTTGGGGATAAAGTGTGTTTATCCAAATTCCCCCTGCGCCCCGACGCCTCGTTTTTGCGACGTTCTTCATTTTTTCTCAATTTAGACGGCCATCGTTCGTCTTCCTTCGTGCGTCTGTCACCGTCAGCACCACACTCCTTGTATGATCGGGGCGAAAACATAACCCAGATTATTTTCATTTATCAATGTTTATGCCTTTGCCTGCGTTACATCCCGCGTTCATTTGTTATTATTACATTGTCTTACACTGTCTTTGTCACCTGCAAACATCACTGTTTCAAAAATTTCAAAATCTTCCCTTATAAATGATCAGGCATTTTTTGTCCACCACAGTTAAGTTAAAAAAAAGACAGATAGGACGCTCGTGTTTTATGCTCAAAATTAAGCGTCAAGCCATCAAATAAAATCCAACTTGAAATAGTTTTAAATATTTTAATAAACGTAAAACTTAAAATTGTTCCGCACCGCGAAGCAAGGCCATCGGGCGGTGGCGGCGACGGTCGTGGTGCCGAGCGTGATGTAGTGCGACTCGTAACAACATGTAACTACGGCCACAGGGTACATTGTGCCGCGATAAACGCAAACCAGTTTTCTTTTGTTTCATGAAAATTATGAAAACAGCTCTCGAGTTTCTTTAATAAAGAACTCCGGCGTTGTGTGCTTTTTTTTCGTTTTCCCGCCCCCCGTACTTGCCCGCCACCTTCTTGCCTCGGCTCGAAATATAAAAACAAGTTTGCCAACAGCATAAGCATAAAGACGGGATAAAAACAGATTGAGGATGTGAAAAGTTTTTATTTAAAGCATTTAACATGCGAAAGGTGTAGAATTGAAAATTTGATTAAAGCATAAATTTGCGCGTGGAGACGTCAAAAAAGTTTTGCTATTTTTTACGGTTCCGTAACGACAGTGACATTGAGTTCTCGCAATGAGATGGGGGCAGAAAAATCGTCGGATGTTAAATTTTTGTAGAATAAGGAAATGTACACCTGTTCCATGATCATACTCATATAAATAAATCCTTGAAAAAAAAGGAAGAAACAGTAGAAAACTATGTAATTGGGTTCCTCAGAAAACTGGAGTGAGGGGGAAAATTTTTCACCTCATCCTCATATTACCGGGGTGCATAAACCTATCATAGGTTAGCACGGCGCTTTCGCCAGGAAAATGAAATGGTCTCCTTTCACACTGTTTATAAAGAAATATAAACTTAAGTTAGAAAAAATACAAACTAAATTGGAAATCCATTTTAACCTAACGGTGGAATTCAATTCCTCACGCAGCACAGTTGGAACAAGACAAGTCTTGTAGGGCATCCATATAAAAATAATATATAGACAACCTTTATTGGCACATTACTCCCCCCCCCTCCCCCGTTCCATTACATACATTCATTATAATAAGTAACAAGTAAAACATTCTAAATACTATCAAACAAAAATTGATTAAATAAATATCATTTCAACAAAAAATAATCAAACCCGCTAACTTCTTTTAAACTTTCACTCCCTATCCTTACTCCGGACTCCTTCTGCCCGGCGTTTTCCTCCTTCACTCCCTAGGTATCTTCAATTTGACGCCTCCCCGTAGTTGATGGTAGGTAGGAGTCCAGTCCGCGCTGTATCCTTCCGCTTTGTTATCATCTTCAAAATTGCCATCCCCCTTCCATCCCCCTTCCATCCTCACTCAGCCACTCTTTCACTCCCCTTTTTTTCCCCTGGCAATCACGCGCCCACTCTTCTTTCATTCCTATACAATCACTCCCAACATGCTCCCAGGAATCCGTCCCCTTCCACATGGGATACACCTGACATATTCATCTCCCATCCACATATAAAAATAAAGTATTATCAGGGTCATATATAAATTATCTAAGAATACAAACCTGCAAATGAAATATGGAGAAATAAAACCTTTGTAAGGGATCTGATTTCACAATGTTGTATTTAACTGACTTAAGTCATGAGATTGAAAAACATTGGGAAGTGGCAAACCAGTGCGAAAGGGGTAAGTGGACGATACGTCAAATTTCGCACCTCCAACCTTGGCTAAATCGAAGCCATGGCGAACCAGATCTGTGGACCTCACAGCTCCTCACGGGGCACGGATGCTTCGGCGATTATTTGTACTGCCTAGGACACAGCCGAACACTCCTTCTTCAACTGCCTTACCTGGGATAACCTTAAAGATGCAAGCATAATACGGCTAACGTCGGACACAACAATCCAATACATGCTAGAAGACAAGAAGCACTGGGATACTGACATCAGGTACATTTAGCAGGTACTAATGGCGAAAACTGCAACGGAAAATGTATCAGTAAGAAAATGTATATATCTAAATGGGCATTCCCGGAGGAGGAGGAGAATTTGCTACATGAAGACATGCGATGAGTAAAAAATCGACCTGAGCCCGCTTCCACACTGGTATACTGAAGGGCCACTTGTTCCAGTAAGCATAACGCCGGCAACGCCCAATCAAAAAAATCAAGAGATTGGCAAATATATAAACTTTAGGAAACCATCACCAACGCTGACGATCACCTTGACGATTCCCATAACAACAAGAATAATTAGGTTGGCCTTGTGTGACTATAGCTAACGTTACACCCTTCCCCTCCATTGGAGACTATATGAATTGGAGTAGGTGTTGCTCAAGATTGGCGAAGAATGTTACTTCCTGAGCTTCATTGGCAGCACGTCGAAGATGGGATTCACCTAAATCTTTCGCAGACTCACCCACCGATAAAGGGAGGGTCTGCTTCTGACGTTCCCCCGCGGATGGAATTCACCTCAATCGGTGGCAGACTACCTCGATGCTAAAACCGATTGAGGAAGGTACAGCATCCAACCCAATTGCTAGATGATCTTGAGATGAATGAACTTGGAAGTCTGAACAGCGTTGTATATTTCGATGATTCTTAAAATCAGTTTGATAAAATTTGGTGTTCCCAAGCGGTGGATCTAAAGGTTCTTGGTTTCGGCCCCAACAGGTAGGGGATCTGAATTCACACTGTTTTATTGAGCTGACTTCAGTCATAAGGTTTACAAATATATAAAGTTTAGCAAACCACCGCCAACGCTGATTATCACTACGACGATCTCCAATCAACCTGGATAATATGACTACGACGACGACCGACACCCTCAAAAAGAACTGCTGACGTATCAGACAAGTTACAATGACATATCATCACATTGCAGGCTAATCCCCATAAAAATATATCCTGAAGGGTATATCCCCATCTTTCAGACCGATTGCAATTAAATCCAAACTTGTTTTGCCTTCAGGAAATTAAAAAAAAAACTGAACTGGAAATTCCGTGACACCTTATAGTGGAAATCAAACGTTTCTCAAGTCCTCATAGATATAAATCCTGAACAAAACTTGTAGTAGGGTAATTCCGGTAAAAACAAGTCAAAGAGGAGAAATTTCTACATTGTTCACTAGTCTATAGAATATAAACTTGTAGGAAACCACCATAAACATACTGCATTACGTCGAAGTGCCCAACATATATCAATTTGATAAATATATAAACCTATAATTGAATAGTACAAAAATAAGCCCTGAATAAGATATCCCTACGTTGCAGACAAGTTGCTTCCTCTCTTCTTCTTCTTCGTTCACCCGCCTTGTCACTGACCGGGCATAGGGCAATGGCCTGTCATTCTTCTAGAATTATTTCTGGGACTCAATGATCATGTTAATTCCCATTGGGTAGGTTGCTAGCCTCGCCCAAAGTGAAGAAGACTTCTATAACGACAACCACAGATGTTAATGTGGTTGCCGGAGCGAGTAGAAGTGTTATTGTCACGAATAGAATTTGAATCTGGATCCCCCTGCGTGGTAATCAGCGTTCTTACCAACTGGGCTATTGTGCTCTCCCAGACAAGTTACGGTTAAATAAACAAAACCGAATGGTCAATCCTCCATTACCACAGGCAGGGATAAACCGATAAACATCGATCCTGAACTATACTTATCTTATGTTTTTAGGTTTTCAGAGTTTATATCTTTTTGATATATACATACCGGGCACCTAATGCTTTATTTGTATGGTGGAAACCTACAAGTTTCTGTAATACTAGCGAATGTTTTAAGTATAACAGAAACGTGTAAGTTACTACCACAAATAAAAAGCATTAAGTGCCCGATATCTATCAATTAGATATGAACCATCAGCTGAATAGTAGAAAAATATACCCTGAAAAGGAAATCCCGATATTTTAGACAAGTTACAGTTGAACTGAATCTCTTTGCAGGCCATACCCAGGAAAACCCAGAAATATCTAGGAAAATAAATGCTGCACTCACTCCCAAGGTACCCAAAAACTTAATGGTAAATCCCATTCACCATACACTGTGATACCCATTTGTGTAGGACCTCACCAACATAAATCCTGAGGCAATCTTGTAGTTAACTATTTCCCAGAAAAGCAAATCAATAAGGGGAAAGTTCTACGTTCCCCACATGCCTGAATGGATCTGTAGAGTTGGTTTCAGCCACAAATAAAAACAATCTATAGGTTTAACAATTAGATTTATTACGTGAGAGGGCATAAACTTGAATTATGAAACCAGTCGTATACAGAAACTCACGGGACTAACCTTTTTCTGGTTTTGACAGGTTTCCGTATATTATAAGTCAATACCATGTATTTTTATACTCATATATTTTTTTATACTATGTATTTTCCTGTAGGAGACATTGGCACTTCCCAATAATTGCCCAACCAGAAATAAATCCTGAAGAGAATTTGATTTTGAACATGAATTACTTATTACTTACCTGATTACTTATTCCTCCTCCATGTCTGCAAATGGAACGAAAACGGGCTAGATTGATTGATACGCGTTGCAATCCTGATTTTGGAATGTTCTATTATGCGTCTGATTGCGATGCCGTACCGATTCTATCTGTTAACGCTCGTTGCACGCCTGGTTTTATGTAAACGTATTTTTCGGACCGGCGTGTGTGCTTTGTGTGCAGTCGATGGGGCGGCATCACGGCCGTGGCTAGACAGGTATTGTTCGGACGGAATTTCCCAGCGGCGCAGTTATCCTTTCCGGGCATTAGATGCGTCGTTTTATACTGAACTGTACTAACTGGTATCGTCGTAGATGGCTCTTGGAGTCGGGGGGCGGCATACGTTCGCGTACCCCCAACCCCTCCCTACCATCCGTCGCCTCCCCACAGAATATCAGACGCGTAATGCTCGGCGGTGGCGGGATGCGTAGACGTTCGTGCTTACATTCGCGCGTTCATTGAAATCGGCCGCGGGCGATGGCATTCCGGCGGCTTATTTCCCAAGTTCCAAATTTCCGGCTAACCGCATTTTTCCAATTAGAGACGCGCAGGCAAATTAGGGTATATTGCCAGCAGCCCTTTGCGTCTTAATTGACACGTGGCAATGCGCTGAAAGCCTGGAGTGAAGTGGTGCTGTGCTTGAAATCGAGACGGCGTTGACAGGTAGGCGGACGAATGTGAAAGGTGGAGACGGCAATTGCTGGCGGAAACATGTAATTGAAGACGTCTAAACAGCCACGCGTACTGGTTCTTGCCATCACCATGGTAATGAAATAAGGAAAATAAAAGTTGAAATTGGATAGAACGTGTGCGGGTCGTGCGAACTTTTCTAACACTTATTACGAAAACTGGTTAAAGTCGGTTTGTCTCTTGAGACTCGTGGAAATTAACCCAACAACGCCTTTAACTCAATAGTTAAAACGACATTTATGTCATTGTTATTACCTGTAATAAATACTAGACATAAAAATAAAATATACCATTTCATTTTGTTTCGATTACTTATATATTATTTTGAATATACATAAATTTATAAAAGCTAATAATTATATTAGAAGTTTAACATTAGAAGTTTTAAAACAACGGCTTGCGGCCAAATTTTGTACTTTTTTAATATCCTAGTAAGTATATATTTTCCACGTGTCATAAAGAAATCATTTTCAATAACTCACTATTTCTGTTCGGAATGCGCCCAACGTGCTACACTATTTGTTGATTAATTTAAAATTAGGAATTTGCGATTGATAGATTGTTTCGGTATATTTTGCAAGGATGCTCCGACATGTGATCTGGGATGTATAATAATGCATTGATGTACACGGTTACTCATGCGGCAATTCTGAATATGCACTAATTAAATTATTGGCTAACTACCCACCATGGTAAAATACTCATAACCATTTGGATCATAATTGTTGGTTGGTACTAGTGATTGCAATACCGGGCCAAAATTATAATACCGGTATTCGATATTTTTTACAAACGAATACCGAAATACCGGTATTAATTCCGGGGTTAGTGAGTTTCAAATTTTTTTATTTAATAAACCAGGCTGTTGTCCAATTTGTTTTATTCATATTGACATAAAGAATAGTAAGTTATCAATGTCAGTAATAACACATTGCAATAATTGCAAATAATGACACAAACTCAAAAAATAAAATAAAAATCCATTAAAAAATAAGAACATAAAGAAAACGAACTAGATAATTAGGATAATTGACGGAGTCGACTGTCGGTTGGTGATATATATTTTTTTGTAAGAATTCCGGCTGCGACCCAACTGTTTTGAATTCCTTGGGAAGGAAAGGGACGATTTACAATACCTTTTTTTATTGGCATAAACCCTGCCCATACATATCTTCCTGCTTCCTTCCCAATACATATCTTTGTTTACATAACATATGATAAATAGTAGTAGCAGTAGGACTTTTATTGGCATTCATCTTTTACACCATTTTACATTTTGCCGCCAATAGACTTCATAAAATAAATAAAACAAAAATATAATCCATAACAATAAGACAAAAGAAAGTAAATTAAGCACA
>WSZQ02096590.1:29846-55416 GCA_019419845.2 Weissflogia rhopalogaster | reverse complement strand
TACCTATGCTGCATCTGTTTGGTGTGGAATATCTAACTCCAGTTACAAGAAACTACAACTATTCCAAAATAAATGCCACCGACTCGCGCTAAACAAGAGAAGGTACACCAAAATCGCTAAACTGCACCATGAAGCGAACGTGCAAAACATTAAACAAAAAATGTTCGTAAACTGCCGTTCCAATCGCTAAATGCTTTTAGCGATAACGTATAATACCCTCTTTGGAAAAATACCATCAGGTTTTTAATTTTATTTCCTGTAACTAGTATTAAGCATATTAAATTATTGTACTGTTGATTTATATATCACCTTACCAAGGCCAAACATTTATGTAACAACAAATAAAGACTGTAGTTAAGTTTTTGTTAAATAGGAAAACAGAACCACATACTATATTAACTTGTATATGTTATTCACTTGTAAAAATCTCTAATAAATTGTTAAATTGGAATTGGACCACTGTCCATGTATATCTATTAAAGTGAATTATTCTTCTTATCAATAGTGTAATAGCGTCTAATGTGACTAATTACATTGAAAAAGAATTGAATAGAGCTAATGGCCATAGCAGTCGATGCTCGGTAAATCAAACAAAAACAAAAAAGCACCACATCATCGGCGTACGCGATTAGTTGACTTTCCGACGTTATGACTGTTTTTGTTATATGTGGCCTAAAACTAGATGGAATATTGTTGCTGATAAGATGTCTCCTTGTCTTATTCCATTTCAAGTTATGAATATCGTATTATATATGCTTGTAGTTATTATTTGTCATTTCAGTTTATTTGACAAATTTTGTTCTTGTATGATGTTCACTACTTGTTCTCTTTTAATGCTATCGAAAGCTTTCTGGAAGTCATTATAAGAACATTATATATACCATTGTATTGTACTTATTAGCTTTACTTATTATTTGTTTAATCGTATGAATTGCTTCAATTGTTTTGTAAACCCTCATTGGTATTCTTGTATGCTCATGTATTTCGTTAATCTTCTTTTGTCAATATTGTTAGTATTTCTGTACTGCAGGCATTTGCGGTGAGTTAAAGCTTAACCAAGCATGTTTGCAAATAATCGATCGAAGTTATGAAGAGTGATTGCAAGATCGAGTTGAGGTGAAAATGGAAAGGAGTAGTGACAATATGTTTGCGCTTGGCTTAATTAGGTATAGTGCTTGCGAGAGTTGCAAGTGATACGAAACCAAAGTGTCATAAATGTAGTGCAAAACTTGCAGAACTTCCGCCAAGCTTCCTTTGGAAATATGATGGTATGGCATAAAAATAGTTCATAAGAAAGTAGGAATACATATTTAATTGAGTGTAGTAATAATATTAACGTCATATCCAATATAATATTATATAAATTATAATAATTAATATAATTTAATAAATTATAGTATATACATTTCCTAGTCTTAATAAATATGTAAACTATGTCAAGGAGTCTCAATATTTCAGATTTTATAAACTCTACAGCAGCAACTATTTATTGCAGATACAATAAACTACAACATGAAGGTAGAATTTAGTACAAGCAGGAAATTATTATACTTCTCGTGAAAATTAGCATGCGAAACTAATTATGTAAAACACAGAGATTAAATTCTTGCAATATTGCACCCTTGTTATTGTGTAAAATACATTAACCTCACGTACTTAATGCTTTTAGAAGCAACAGTGAATAGATTATTCATAACCCATAAGATAGTATATATTTTGGTTTCATAGAAACCATTAAATTAAATACAGTTCATTTATTTTAAATTGAAAAATATGAGTTTGAATAAATGTTTAATTCAATTAAACTTTAAATAATGCATTTAAAGGCGAAAATTCTGCAGGGCTTTGGTTCATCAATGCATAATATATTATTCCATCGGTCGAAATCAAGCGGAAAATTATGATGAAATTATCTACTTTGTATACTACATAATTAGAACGAGGAATTGCGTGCACATAATATGCAGGGAAATTTCAAAGCTGAATTGCGCAGTCGGTAATTTGGTAACATACTTCTTTTTTCGGTTGTTGACTCTTAGTCCATAAGCATTCATCTTTTTGCGATCTTTTTTCAATTACAAAAATTGTTAAGATAAAATTGTTAGATTGACATGATTTCTATTT
Organism: Weissflogia rhopalogaster; assembly: GCA_019419845.2. Classification (NCBI taxonomy): domain Eukaryota; kingdom Metazoa; phylum Arthropoda; class Insecta; order Coleoptera; family Staphylinidae; genus Weissflogia; species Weissflogia rhopalogaster. The sequence continues at coordinate 53,292 of WSZQ02096590.1, read as the reverse complement.
TTTCCTGCCTCAGTATAAATCCGAATTAATAAAAGGACAACCAGACGCAAATTAAAAAATAAAATTATAAAGTTAGATTGGTATGACAATTTTCAACAAAATCTGTTTACGGTGCTATCTATCAAATCCAATTAAAAGTTTGGAAGTGTAAAATATAAACAAAAAATGGATATTGAAAAAGAAATTGCAACGAAAACGTCAATTGCAAACGCAACAAGATCATCTAACATATTAAAATTCAGAGAAAAATATATTTTATAACCACAAGAAAAACTGTCTCTGTTAACAAACAGAGCACCGGTCCTCAACTTTAGTGTAGTAGAATAGCTATGTTAATTATAACGTAAACATTTTCAAAATTTAAAGTTAAATTTAAATTAAACGGAATATATTCATTAAAATTTAATAGACCATATACAAATCGATTTATTATTTACAATCCTCTAGGTTTTCGTTAAATTTATTCTAGGTACGCCAAAATCATGTCTGTTGCAAAAATCCTCTTAACAGAAATTTGAATGGAAGATTACATATGAAAATAATAACTTTTGAGCAATAACTAGTCACAATTTTGAATATACAGGGTCGCCTGCGTGCAAAATAAAAAATTGCCGCTCTCGAAACATTATTTGCTATGAACATTTTTAGAGTAATTAATAATCTGACATTAGAAGATGATTTTATATAGATATAAAAATTAGCTTAGGTAAACCTATTTTAGATTTAATTTTGTAAAAAAGAAAACTCCAAAGCCCTCCCGGGTAGCTTAATGTGTAGCACCTTGGCGTAACACGCCGCAGGGTCGAAGTTTGAGTTTTCGGGGCGGGCCATAAACACCAAACACACTCACACACACACATTCTACCTCAAACATTAAATATAAACATTAAAATTGAAAGCCTACAAATAAAAATAGAGTATATCAATATCGGAAAGACCCAAAAGGATTTGAAAATATCTGATATTATATTAAATCTCCAACCAAGTGGCGGGTTTATTCGATGACTGCTGGCCGTTAAGTCCCAAGTTCCCAGATAAGTCCCCGATAAATCATGCAAAAAATAGAACAATAAATAAATGAGAAATAAATGACTCCAAAGCTTTGCGAATTTTGCAACTATTTGATGATACAACAGTTAAAACCTTAGAAACACGTGTAATCAAGATTGTAATTGATACCAGCTATGACAATGTAATATAAGAATATACTCGCTTGGCTTCATTTAATAGTAAATATGCGATGTTTGGTATCTGTAGATTTGCTAATTAAGGACGGTATTAGGGGATTATTCATCCAATTAAATATGAATTAGTACAATTCTAAGCAATTGTAGCTTTCATTGATTAATACCAATGAATTAACACCTTTGAATATGCCACAGAACGAAATATATTCTCAATGGTGTATAACTCCGGTTAGGAAGATAGTATTTTCCAATGTAATCTCCCACTTAAAATTCTGGATTTGATTCTTTTTTGCCAGGAACTCATATGTTTGTATCTTTAAGAAATTGATAGTTGCATGCTTAATAAGAGAACTGCACAAAGAAGCTAATATTGTACTAGCGACGGGATCTTGCATACGAGGTTTCCAAACTTTTTTAGTTGCGCCTCCAATTAGCAATACACTTTTTTGGCATGTTTAAAAATATTTTCTTACAATTAGTGAAAGGACAGTTTTCATGGTAATGCAATGTCACCACCATAAACTTGTTCAGTAATGTTCCAAGGCGTAATATAATGTTCCGTGCCTTCCCTTAGACTTATCTATGCCTCGCTAGGAAGGCGCGCCTACCAATCTCTGTCTTACATCAAATCATATGACGCTTTTTCGTGGGTGAAATCTATTTCCATAAAGTTGCTTGGTGGGACCATTCTTTGACTTCGCCCGAAATTAGAAAAAGGGCAATCTTATATAATTATTTATATGCATATACATATTATGATTTATTTAGAGAAAATCGATGGAGTATATAAAACAAGTGTAATCGATTATTGAGGGGAAATGATGTGGTTGAAAGTGATACTGAGGACCAAACGCGAAAAAAATAGAAATGTAGTGGTGCATATCATTCGTTCATACGCCTAAATCCCGATGTCGAGAAACTATATGAAGATGCCCTAAATAAAACCATGCCGCTGACGGTTACGTGAATGTAAAAACGATCTACTCATCTTGAAATCATTTAATGAACGAAATTCAACAACGAATATATTAAGAGTTTTAGCAAATCAATTATTGTGTAGTTGAATTTTGCTTTCATACATGTCGTGGATACTTGAAATTACAGAACTACGTACAGCTATCAAACTTGTTAAACGAAGGGAAAACTGTGGAACTGTTTGAAATTCACAACAATTGAAAGAAAATAGCCGAGCCAGACTAACAGGGTCCTGTGATTCCCATAACTCGCAGAAATTGAAACCTACAATGGCAATTATTCGTAATCCATCACTGTTAACTCATTTAAACAATTGCTAAATGGAATTATTAATGGGGATTATTTGATTAACGTCGAGTCGCTATTCGCCAATATCCGAAATCATACACAAAGCATAAATTATATTAGTTACAAATTAATTATGTCTTGTTCTTGAATTTCTGTGACAATAGCGTCTCATTATTAATCTCTACAATACCGAAACAGTCCATTTTGAATACGTACCATTACAGCAGTCACTCCGGAGTTAATTGAATTCAAAGTAGCGCCTTTATAATAATTTACGTTGTCATGTCGAATATTTGGGACGCCAAAAACGCGAGTAAAAAAATACAGCTTCAATCTCTGTCAGTCCAAAGTACGCGCGAGTATCTCAATGCTTAGTCAACTTTTTATGACTTCCTTTACTGTGGAGTTACACCGAATATTCGGAAAGTTTGTACAACTTGAAGCACGTGCTCTACATTTTCTTTAAAATATTCGCGGAAATATGCACAGAAATAAGAAAAAATGTTACGCTTGGTTGTTTTTCGTACGGTTTCGATATAAATTCCGTGTTTGTTCCTAACACAATGCGTAAAAATAGCTTTCTCGCAATGAATATTAAGTATCCACCAGGATATTTTGTAATCTATTTAGTTGACATTTCCTCATTCTTCCACATCTACAAGTGGAATTGCGAATTCATGAATATTTGAACACAAGATGCGAATTATACGTTAATTAAAGAAGCATGCAAACATTCAACCAAATTTTACTTCATCCGTAATTACAAATTTTACATGAATTATTCTCCTCAGGCATGATAAGAAAAGAAAAAAATGGTGTAAATCCTAAAAGCTTCTGTTAGAATAAATATCATTTGATTCAATGCATAAAATAGGTTGAAAGTGATAAAACTGTCACTGACAGAACTTTATTCTGTGCGATAAACTTTCTATCTAAACGCATACAAAGTTAGGTTAAATTCATTAGTGGGGTGTTAATGGAACATTTTGCTAAAATTCATTCATCCACGCTACCAAACCGTTTCACTTTACATGCTTGGTGGAAATTTGTCCAGGCGTTGATGCCTTTTTCACATTTTCTCATTTACTTGTTTACGTTCTCATATTTAAGGCTCAGGTATATAAATGTTTATATACCTGAACCTTAAACATTGATCCAAGCCTTCACCTGCTAATTAATTTCACCAATTTAATTTGTTTTTGATGCAACTGCACAGTGCAAACTACAGATAGTACTTCAAAGGAATTATCCAAAACATATATATTCAGGATTAATCGCAAATAGCAATTAGAAAATCCACAAAGGCGAGTTAATTAAATATACTGCAAAAAACACTTTTTGTGCTTTTGATTACGCTATAATTTTATAATTGAATGTATCTCATGAGGGACAGAGGCAATATATATAAGCACCTGCAATACTTTTCCGGAATTTCCCGGGAATTAAAGCCAAATAACACGTATTTGCTTTTATTCAATTTTGTTTAAAGCGAACATAAACCTAAATCCTACTAGGGAAGGCATAAAATCGGAACAACAATTAACAAATTATGCCAGGCATTCAAAAATAATATAACAGATGGGACCGGTGAACATTTAGTAAGTAAAATACAATTTTTACAAATTTAACCCCATTTTATAAGTTTTGATGAGATGTTGGGTATTTTAAAGTTTTTATTGTTCACGAATTGACCAAGAGCAATGCCTTAAGATGATGGTTGACATACGTACATGACCTGAGATGGTTGTTGGCATACTGTCGCAAATGCGGCGAAACAATTAGCGCAAGCCCTGCCTTTCTCTCCTCGCAGTCAGCACACCATGCATGATATCACACCTTGCAAAAATTTGTTTATTTGTATAACTATGCAGGCTTACAGCTTCCACGAGGATCGAGAGGGGGACATGCTGAACAAATAAAATAATGAAGTGATATAAATAAAATAAGAAAATAAATCGCTTAAATCTAAAATAGCCGAACAGGTTTTATTATAAATTATGCCCAAAGTAAGCGAATTCCATACTATAGGGCGCAACCCGCGGCTTTCGCTATTGGGTCATAACCGGGCATGTGGTCCACCTTGAGGTCTCTTCTGATGAGACGGGGGATCGTCCATTATAAATCATTTGTCACGGCAATAAAATACCTCAGAAAATGATAGGATAAAAGGAAAGGGTCTAAAGAAATAAAAAAGAAATTAACAAGTGGAGGGGATAGTAGTTTCATAACAAGAATGAGGTTTACCAAATCAAAGTAATCAATTTTAAAATAGGGAAACTAATATGAGAAAATCTGGGAAACGAAATTGTCGCTAGACTTCAACACTTAAAAAGAAGAAAGAAAGATTGCCCTTTGTTACCTTCTTCGTATTAAGTGTTGAAATTTATCTCAACTAGATTTACACTGAAGTGCCCGAACCCAAAGATAATCCAACCGAAGTTACCCCTAAATCACTCCATTTCGGACAATCGCGGCTACCCATTTACTTTGAAAGTGTTTTATCAATGTCTTTATGGTTTGCAAGGTTAATTTGAAAAGCGAAATAAAGTTCAAACGACGCAATTTTACGTCTACTTTCGAAGGCCTCTTGCAAAAAACGTATATTGGACGAATGCAATTTAATTTAAAGCCACAAACAGTTGGATACGAAATCATTTTCAACCTATGAACATTTTCGCACTAACAGATTTAATTAAAGCTCCCTCTAAAAGACTGGAAAGCATTTGAAATGTAATGAAAATGTTTGAACTGCATTTTGATACTCGGAAGCACATTATATTTAATGTTTCATGATATTTTAATACATTTTGCTCGTATTTATTGTCAAAGGCTTGTGGCCACCCCGAATCATTATCTGGTATGAAAATTATTCGTTTAATTATTAGTCTCCCATTGGGACAATTATTTGCAAATTTGATAATCCACGTCTCATGTCACAAACGGGGGGTCCCCCTTGGAAAGAAATCGCCGGCCGCCCCGAAAATTTGGCCGTGTTTTTGATTAAGGAAATTTATATTTCTAATTTCTATTTATTTCTATTTATTAACATTATGCTTTAAATGCTTTATAGCTCAAATTTAATTCGAATTTCAAATTGAATTTAGTTTCAAAATTATTTAATTGATTATGTAACCGAACCAGCGAAAGCGATGTACTATTCGAGTTTGAGCAAAGAGTAAAAGATATCCTCTTCATTGGAATTCTTCTTCCGGTAAATTGCAAACTTTAATTAAAAATAAACACAAATACTCCACCAAAGGGAATAATAAAACAATTCTTTCAACTTTGGTCAGATTTATAAAGCAAGATTCTAGGAAATTAATCAGCGGGTCGTTTTAATTAAGAAATAATAAGTATTAGTTGCCAAAGTTTTTTGTTTCTTGGATTTTTCTTAATGTGAATTTATCAAACCGTTGTGATTAGTTTGGTGATTAAGTATTTCTCTGGTTGGGCTGAGCAAGGCAGTATCGTAAATGTTCGATTACATTTCCGCATTTACAGTAAAATCGTAATTAAGAATTAATGATTATCTACCCCTTCCAATGGAGGGATAATTCGATATCGTCGAAACGATAGACCATTGATAATTGCCATGACAATCGGATGATGGAAGTAAATGCATTTGTCTGAATTTATTTTCCCCCAAAATAATTTAAAACTGTTTATTTATATTTAATATTCAGATTCTAACCAGTTAATCACCTCAAATACAAATGAAAATGTATAGTGAGCCGATCAGTAAAAACTAAATGAAAGAAACCAATGTGTACCTTCTCGGTTTTGGTCGCAATATTTCATGATTAGCATCAGTGATGCACAGCGGGTTGAGAGGTCCTGACAAATGATCCACGCCGATCCATTGAGGCTCAAGCGGTTTTGTGACAACCTCCCTTAATGTACGCTCGCTGTCGCCACCGCAACAACCGCTTCCCATGTCTACCTGCGCTGCAGCGTTGGATCGGGACTCACCACCAGCTGCAATTCTGCCATCCCCGATGCCACCTGCAGCTCCACTCGCTTGGGGGACTTTAATGTGATTCCACTCGTCCTTGGTGACTTCTTGCTGGGCCATGACAGCTTCATCGCAAATCACTTACATGTGCGAATCCTTGCCAACCAAGCCGAGAACAAATTGTAACAATTAATTTCGCACGTTTACAGCGCTCAACGACACTCCGGGGACACTTTCAGTAGCACTTAGCACGCGCCTAAACAATACTGAATAGTTAAGGGGGCTCGTAAACTTCGCTGAAGCGGTTCGTTACGCTTTTCTGGCGCACATTTAGGCCACTTGCATGACACGTGTTAAAACTTAAACCACACAAAAGCAATTATCACCACATGGGTATCCGATGTCCGAAAACTCACACCGTGTACGGAGGCGCACGTCACACATCGACTGAAAGCATTTTATCTTGCGCACTGCCTTCAGTTGGTGTTGGCACGGCGACCACTTGGTCAGTCTAACAGCCAGCGATTGTAAACAACAATAGCCATGGGCACAGTTTTAGGGTCAAAGCAGGTTATTCGTGCGGTGGCGAAAGAAGCCAGCGCGAAGGACTCCTCGAACTTCTTCGGACGCGCACGGGCGAAGAGCTGTCGCAAGTGTTTGGCTCTTTGCAAGAGAGATGGTCATCAAGCAGACCTTCCTCGAGGCCGTCGAGGCACAGCATGGGCTCACACATACCATCCGAGCCGTGCTTCACCGCCTCTGGCTATTTTTCAATCAAACAGGTTTCGGTCATGGTGAAGATTTTGCCATTCTATAGCAGACTATGTTCAATACTACAGTATTAAATCCCATATACACAGTCACACAGGCGTACATCATAACCGAAAAAGTACCATGTAATTTGGACAGAATAGGCTCAAATTAATTTGACTGGACTATAGTACCTTAGCAACTTTAAAGAGCTATGCCCATAAAATACCTTAAGCACATAAAATTGGAACAAAAATATCTCAATAAGAATTTTTAATTCGTCCCTGGGTTCAGAATTTAATCACTTTCAGGCAGTCATGGCACGTGTTGCATACTTACAATTTCTTACACTTTATGCGCTTCTCTCGTTTCACTCTACCTCTAACAATAAGATGATTACATCTAGTACGTGCGCTTTCAAAAGTGAACTTCTTCTATGCTTGGATATATAAAATTGGATGAAAATGCCCTTATTAATTTCAAAAGAATACTGAATGACACAAAGGAATTTAGCAGTATCAAATGTTCGGTCCATAGATAGTAATAAAATTCCTATTTCTAATTGTTCATTTACAAAATTCATTTACATTTCAAAAGACTACAAGTTCTATTTGAGACACTTGTCATTTTATAACGGTGGAATATCTGTATATGGTTTTGCGATATTAAGGTGAGCTCACTTTGGTTTGCCAAAGTACTGCTCTTCTGGCATTCATAAAAGTTGAGCAAACTTTATTACTCCGAGATGCTCTGCATACATAATCGACAGTTGTCTTCCTGCATGCCATAAACACGAGACATTTATATTTTAAAATTTGAGAAAATGAAACGTGTTGGTCGATTGACCATTGGGTTGACATAACAATGTAGCCAAATATCTTCGTGCGACAGCCACAAAATGTTAAGTTTAAATGCCGAACAACAGTTAAAGTACGTATTAAAGTTACGTAACATGCGCCAGTTAAGGTGAATTCTTCAAAATCTCGACACTATAATTAACGATTTCCTTACTTTCTAACCAGTCAATTATCGGTGAAAGCATCAATTATGATAGAAAGTCTGGGATATTATCAGAAAATCAATCTTATTTTCCGCACTTACAATTAGTTAGGTGCTCATTCCTGCAAGAATGCCGAATATCGTAAACTTGGGTCTTACGAATGATTAAAAAGTTACGTCTCGAATGGATTAATTGATTTATGTAATGCGGGTTATTTTTGCCTTGAACTTAAGACGAAGATTTTAGATTAATTAATTAGTCCCCATTAACTTTTTAAGCTCTTAAAGCTCTTGGTCTCTGAACCAACCACTTTCATTTAACAAAGAATAAAAAATTAAATTATTAGAAACTACTGGCTTCATCTATCAAGACATGGTTTTATCTTAAGGTTCCTGGTCTGAATATAATGCAGATACCTATTTTAACTACAGTCCTATTAGTTATGAGATGGCGCCATTACACTAATAAGAGAAATGCTCATGGACCGTGTATGATCTTGACTGCCCATGGAAACGATACAGTTATTAACATAGGAGCCCTTATACATAATACATAAATACTAACAGTTGAGAGTCAGCGTGGTCAGCATCCTTTAAGATGACCCTACGCGACCGGTACCAGGCAGTGGCAAAATGCGAAAATAAAACGTGAAATATATATAGTGTAAAAAACGCCTTTTTCAAAAAATGTCGAGTTTTACGTTTTTCAATTTTTTTCATATTTCCCATACTTCTCGTTTTATAAATCATACACCAATCGATTCAGCGTGAAAATATCCTCAAACTCATAGGACAGTTTTTCATTTGATTACATAGAACCCACATTATAGCTTATGAAATTTGAGTGTAATAACGGCGATTGTTTCAATGTCAGAAAAATGAAAAATTTCCCCTTTATTTATATTTACTTTCCGCCAATATATTCAACCATACGACAATCAGAATGAAATTTCCTACAATTTCCTGCAACAGTTTTTTGGTAACATGTTTAGAAATCATGTTATATATCACTGAAATTTGCTCTAATAATGTCAACATTGATAAATAAAATAAGAGTCTAAGAACGGCGACATTTTGGCTGTCAGAAAAAAGACTTCTTCTACAAATCACACTTTTATTTACATTTGCCACATTTCTATGTATACAAATTATATATTAATCGATTCAGAATTAAATTTGTTACTAATTAAAGGAACAGCCTTTCCGATTGATTGTCTTGAGTCCATTTATTAAGGCACATCCAGAGGTCTACTGACACAAAATATTCATAAAGAAGGCACACTATTATTTTAAATATTAAAGCACATTATTTTATTGTTAACTATTTGTATAGTTTGTAGATTTTAGATAAACAATATGATTATATTTAGCTTTACAGTCGCATTTTCAAGAGCACATTCGTCTATTTTTAACACGTTTTCCAATATAAATTTTGCAATTGTATTGAACGCCATCTCATGTCAATTAGCAACATCATATGCAATACAAAACTTTCTTTCCCCCTAGGTCTGACATTTGTCAGTTGTGTGTATTCGTCTGAAGTTGAACACGTCAGGAACGTTCGCATTGCAATCAAATGTATTACTAGGAAGACTCTCACCAACCATGAAGTTTTGATGTACATTTACACCGTAAAGTAGCTCTAAGTCATCGCTCACGCAAAACAGATCGAAAGCACAACATTCGTACGATGGGTAAGTGTACAAAAAACCGAAATAAATCCGTGACGAGGTTATGGTTACTATAATTCCGCATCTTGCAGGCGGGCTGTGGTCGTATTTTCGAGGCCTGCTGGGCGCGCGAGAAATGCGCATTCTCATCTTGGGCTTAGACGGCGCTGGCAAGACTACAATCCTTTACAGGTTGCAAGTTGGTGAGGTAGTCACCACAATTCCTACTATAGGCTTCAACGTAGAACAAGTACAATACAAAAACCTTAAATTCCAAGTGTGGGATTTGGGTGGCCAAACGAGTATAAGGTAATATTAATTATTGCCTTCATAGTATAATACATTCTTATTCAATGGGTTTTTAGGCCTTACTGGAGGTGTTACTATAGTAATACAGATGCAATAATTTATGTTGTTGACTCTGCTGATAAAGAAAGGATAGGAATATCAAAAGATGAATTGTTCCACATGTTAAGAGTAAGCTAAACTTTTTATTATTGACATCTTCATTGCATATTATATTTTAATCTTCCAGGAAGAAGAATTAAATGATGCGATATTGGTGGTGTTGGCAAACAAACAGGATATGGCTGGTTGCATGACGGTCGCAGAAGTACATCAAGCGCTTGGGTTGGAAGCGCTGAAGAATCGAACGTTTCAAATATTCAAAACATCGGCCACGAAAGGCGAAGGTCTAGACCAAGCAATGGACTGGCTGGCGAACGCTCTGCAGAACAAGAAGTAATTCAGCAAGAACCGAGCGATATACACTCCACACTAACATCTAGTCTGTTCTCGTTTCCAACCATTGTTTTCGTCACCTTTTTTCTTTGCCCGATACGTAATCGATCAACAATTGCCTCTGCTGATTGATTATCGCTACTTATTTAAACAAAATTTATTTATTTAGATTGGAAGTCTGCAGTCATTCCAGTTTAGTTTGTATGAGAGACAAATTTAATTGAAATTTTCAAACACTTCGAAATGTCTTGCAACATTTTCGCATTTTACTTTGTTTTGATTAACCAACAGTAAGCATAAATAATCTATAAAATAATCATCGAGGGATGTAATTTTATACTGTACATTTAAATAAATGTAAGTATCGACCACTTTGTAATGATTAACTTCAAACATACGTGTGTTGAGGTATACAGGTTTCTTTAAAAACGATTGGGCCTTCTACTTCGATTAGAAGGACTGATCCATTAATAAGCTTCTATAGAACAGCTTGTTCAAAGTAGCCAGAGTGCCTCATACAAAATTTATATAAAATAATCGGTCCCCTGAATGCCACGATCGCGATGAAACGAATAAACACCTAACCAATGCTTATGATAAAGCCCTGATTTTGTCCCTCAAAGCTGCCACGCCGGTGAGGGTAGATGGGACGCGGGGCACAATTAATATGAGGAAGATTCGTCATGAGAGCCTGTTGAGAATCTGGAAGGCATATTGCATGCTGGGTATGCTGCCGAAAGTATTTCACCACCCCCGGACCTGGTTGCGTTGGAACGACCAAGGAGCTGTCAATGATGGATAGGTGGGATCACAAATGCGTTCCATGCGATAACGGAATGACCCACCAGATAGGATAAAAGCAAGCATGGCTAATGCGACTCACAGTAGCAGCGCACCAGAACTCCTTGAAAGTAAAATGCGATTTTCCAAAAAACTATCCCGTTGACAAAATCCCGGTGCGGTGTGGCACCTCTCTCTCTCTTATAAGATCACCTACTCCGGTTAGCTAGACGATGGCCAATAACTATTACGGGACAGTTTTACAGCGAACTACTGGTACGATTCCATTGTCTGACGTGATTGTGAATTGCAAATAATGTGGGAAGACTAGCATGGACCTCAATTGTGATTATGTTGAAAAATCATGAAATGGTTTGCGTCTTCATTTCAATTAACCTTCATATTAACATTAAAGTATCAAAACATGTGTTCATCATATTCACAGTAATTCATAGCGTTAAAAATCAAAAAAGTTCATCATCATAACAAGATGCGCCGAATCGTTCCACGCGTGATTTGCTTCCTTCCAACTCCATTTGTACCTTCTTCCGAATATAGAAAATGTCACAGTCTTGATTAGTGCAAAGAATTTCTTCATGCAGAGAACCCATGCATCGCTGACACTCTGTATACAAAACAGCAAACTTATCCTCCAGTTGTCGATGATGTACAAGCTCTTTCTGATACATCATTGGCTCCTTTTCCCTGCAGTGCTCACAGAGTGCTTCTTTTTCGTGTTCCTTAGGCAAGACACATTTGCAGCCTAAGCATACTTCTCTCTTTTTGGTGAACGCGGCCAACGCAGAGACCTTAGATGTCACCACCGTTTTCGTTCGCGTATGCTCACCCTTCAACAAAATAGACTCCGCATTATCGCCTAGAATCGGTTGAAAAATACGCAGCAATGGTTTAGAGAGTTGATTCTCCAGGTAGTAAGTCGTATCGATTGGAATATTGTTTTCCAAGACAAACAACGGATTCTCAGCCTTTTCGTACGCTTTACTGTTTTTCGATGCAGCGATAATGACATATGGAATTCGATCGCCCAACTGTGGTGCATTGCCAGGATCTCTTTTCGCAATTTTATGGGCAAGTTCGACGTGAGCTTGTTTTGCCGCATAATCAGATTTACTTAACTCTTTCGTGATGATCAACTGTGAGATATCGATGTTATTTTGCAGCAAATCCGCTATGATCTTCTTAGTGTATGCCACCGCACCATCGGGATCCTTTTCAATCAGAAGTTTTTGAAGACACGTGTTGATAACGTTTACCACTAATGTGCAGTTATCACGACGCACTGTTTCTATTCCCTTGCAGTCCATCTTATCATACTTTTCCGTGTTTGTAAAGTACAGGCCAGCGTACCGTTTCTTGTTGATTAAAAGGTAAGGGAAGTAAACCTTTTCAAACTCGAGTTTAATTGGTTTGATAAACTTTGTGCTTATGAATTCGGCTGCTTCTCGTCCCAATTCCATGCTTTCCTCGAGTGTTTTCACTTGGAAATTCACCATAACCGAATCTGTATCACCGTATATTACTTTGGCATCGTGTTTGTAACCATTGGCAATGCAATAACGCCCTTCGACTTCTTGGCGAGTTTGTTCAATCATTGTTCGTCCGTATGCAGTAACACTCTGTTAAAATATCAACAGTTTGCATTTTACAAATGGTAATTTTTTAAAGGTTTTGTGCGAATGTAGAGTTTACTTAAGTCAACTTAAAAAAGTCCAGAGAATACTTACTCCTGAAATTTCCAAACAAGGAAGTTTTCCAACCTGTGCACCAGTAAATCCATATACTGAATTCGCCGATATTTTGTACGCCAATTGTCTACCATCCAGTACGGCCCGCATTCCTGGATCAGTGGTTTCTTTTAGTTCAGCCTTAGTTTTCTTACGTGCAGCTAACAAGTGCTCTAGAATATGAGGCAAAAGTCCTCTGCGTACTGAGGTTTTCACAAACATACAATTCGCTGGTGTTTGCGTTACCTGATTCGGTGTTAAACTATAAAATGGCATAATTATAAATAATTAAAGACAGTAATAAAATCGTTAAATAGCCTTAATCAATTGCAACACTATCCAAGAATGTTCACAGAAAAATTCAAGAAAATAACTACGGTATTTACGAAGTGATGGCTCATAAAGCGGAGTTGCGAATACATGATGTTCTTATATTTATCGAACTTGCAACGAGTTTTTTGGCCATTAAAAATATCTGTGCTTATGAATTATGCATTTAATTGGCAAATAATTTCAACCTGTTCTGAATTATCATAATTGATAAAAATCAGGTATTGTTCAAACCCGTAAATATTGTTCCGCCCTTAATCTTAATTACAGATGTCACATGATATTGATATCGAAATAACTAATAGCTCGTTTCCCTCCTGTCTTCCAGAAGCCATTTCCCCCACCCCTCTTGCTGCAATATCTTGTATTTAACGAATACTGGTTCACTATATTGGTGGTTCACTATATTATCATTACCTTCACGCAAAAATAAATGATTTATAAAGATCGTTTATATGTGAAAGAACATTCTTTCATAAAGTAAAATAACTTACCCAAGTTTATCCTTAAAATTGGGTTTCAATAATGTGGTATAACATAAGTTATGTGCAATCATAATACTGGGGTACAGCGAACTGAAATCCAGCGTAGCTATCGGATCCTTATAATATCCTCGCACTGGATCTATAACAGTTGCACCTTCATACTGCTCCGAACTGGCCATGCCTTGATGAACAGGCATAAAATAGTTATGCGCCCTCGCATGTCGCAATAACTGTGCCACAACTTTGACCTGTTCACCCTTGGTGAGCAAGTTAGTCAACGCAACGCCCGTAACTCGCGACATCTCCACATCGTTGATGAAAGACTTCACTTTGTTAATCAACCTCAGAGGCAATTCCGCATCCTTAATACAATACACTGCTAAACGACGCCGAGTTTGATCATCACCATTTTGCAGATCAGTGATAATACTGTGATGCACATCCTCCTTTGATTCGCCCAAAATTTCGTTCGAAACATTATTCAGGGTATACGATCGCAGTTTAAAATCACGCTTCATGACCACCAACATATCGTAAACCACACGCCCTTCGAAATTGGCAAGTTTCACCGGACGTCGTCCAACTTTCGTTTGGTTAACCTGCTCTTTCAGCTCGGATTTGATGGAAAGAATTCGGCCGAGATAAGCAAAATTCTTCACTTTCAATTTGATAGCGCGTTCCAAAAGGTATGGTATATCAAAGTTGATGATGTTATAGCCTGATAAGATATCAGGATCGCATTCGCGAATAAACTCAGCCCATGCTTCCAACATTTCTGTCTCGGTGGCGAAAGAATGAATCTCGGCGTAGCCAATGGGTGCACATGTGTTTAATGTGAAAATATTTCTTAGCATTGGCTCAGGATGACCGTGAAGTTGCACAACGTTCGCAATCTGGATGACAGCGTCAATTGTCGGATCCGGGAAAACTCCTAGGGTTTGAAATTATAGTTAAATGTCTTTAGGTGAAACAATGGTATGCTTCATTATTTGAAAATTATACGAAATGCGTTCAAAAATAAAGGTTTCAGCTATGTGTATGTCAGTGTTTTTTTACTATCGAAAAAAAAAAATTCTGTAAAAAATTAAATTCTGAGTAAAAAAATGAGAACAAGTAGTACAAACTATTAAAAGATAACCGGGCAGATGCCATTGACGAGCGTGACGAAACCGTGAAGAAAATATTTTTTTTAATCCGTCTAATCACAGTTGCTGAGGATATTGGTTAGCTAATTGAATAACATTCTTTTCCACGCTTAGAATTTGAAACCAGTGTTAATGTAGTTTTTTCAGAAACTGCTAAAATTTAATTCAAATAAATGTCGCATGACCAACGCATTTTTGGCCAAAAACAACCCCACACCAAAACTGAAACTGCATGGCTGGAAGAGCTTAGGGCTATACTGAAAACTGCCTATTGTACGTGCATTAAAAATTAGAAAATGCGTTAGTGTATTGTATCTGACGGGAGTTACTTTGAAATACAAAATACAGTCACCTTTCTTTTTGAACACACCTCGTCAGTGCACAAAATGATATTTACCTTTGCGACCAGCACATTCAATATCATAACTTAACATCTTGAATGGTGCAACTGTTGCCCAATCTCCTTCCGGTGCATGCGGCGTAATATCCTCCCACGAAACATCAATTTCCAATTGGCATCTTGATGTAACACTATACGAACTCGATACATTACGTCGAAACCATTTGCCTGCAGGAATTTCAATCCATGAACAGCCCAAAACCTTCGTATCAATCATAAAACGCATTTCAATGTCTACATTCGATTCAAACGCAGTAAACACATGATGGCCAGCAGGTGGATAAACAGTTGTCGTTTCCAGAAGACGTTTTGCTGCCGGTACTAACCGTGGCAAGGCCACAGAAATCTTAGCGAAATTATTCATGTCATCACCCCTATACTCCATCAATGATTGCCCTTGGACAATATCAACCATGAGAACAGCTTCAATAATTGTATCTTTCTTCTGTCTGTTATCAGCAATAAGAGCTTCATTCAACTTACTCTGAACAATAAGAATCGTCCCAGAAAAAAAAATTAACATAAAGAACATCATTAAAGTTACTAACCAAGGACTTACTTTAAATGGAACCAAGTCAGCTTTTTTAAAATTGTCTGGCAGGGTAACGTACAAGTAAGGTGTGAATCCATGAATATGGCAGCAGACACTATTCTGATCCTCAGTGATACCAAACATTCGCATGATTGGCACTGAGCCATTCTGGGCTCCAGGCATTCCAGGATACACATTGCCAATGTAGTGATCAAATTCCAGTTGCTGGAAAATGATCTTGTCTCGACTCGGGTTGAGTGCTGGCAGATCTGGCCGTTTTACACTACCTTGCCTACGATGAAAGAAAATCATTTTAGACAATCATGGTAATTAGTTATGTAATCTTATTGATTATCTATAACAAGTTACCATGGATACACACTTTAGCTTTTTGTTTGAAGAGCTGGGTGTGTCGATCGCACGTTTCTTCATTTTGAGAGCACTACACAAAAACCAAACCAAACAAATCTGGTTAATGAATTTAACAAACGAGAGACTTATCAGAAGTAAATTAATATTAAAATGAACCGAGACGAATGCGAATTGAAGAATGACTTACATAACCTAACAAATTCTGACGGTTCAAATGGTTCAAATAAATTTCGCGCCTAATTTTTTTCTCCCCCCAGAGAAAAGACAGAAAATGAAAGATGGACAAGGTGGCGCCAGAAGCATGTTTTGAAAAATATAAATATAAATCTAAAGCAATACATAGCTTTTATTAAATGAAAAGTTTTCTACTTAAAATAGAAATAGTTCATATATAATTATAAGTAGAAAATATTAAATTATAAAAGGTGGTTGGCAAAGAATGACACGTAACTAAGGCAACCCAAGATCATGTAATATGAGATCAAGCGTATTAAATCATGCGTTTAAATCTGTTACGAGCATATTTTTAATTTGTTGATAAATCATGTAAAACCCCGCGCAAACACGCTAGGCCTGAGATAAGGTGTTAGGATGAGCCAATAAGAATACATTTCTCAACCACAAGATGGCTTTATGAAAAACTAGCCGAACAAATTAATTTATTGGCTTGAGTGTGCTCTTGCGTTTTCACAGCGATATGCAGCAAACAGAATAATTTAAGAACTACAAATCTCGATTCATATGTTATTATCTTGTTTGACTGTTGGAATTAAGCGCGCAAACCAAGACAGACATGCGCAAATCAAAAATGTCTACCATGAGAAAAAAATGTATATTTTATTTCAAATTATTATAAAATCTCGTCAAACAACTAAAATATAACATCAAATATTTAAATTTATATTAATTATATGGTTACATATCCTCGTTTGAACTTAACACTGAAAATTTAACTCACGCCGCGCATGCGCAACCATTTGCAATTGCATGGGCAAATTGCATGGGCAATTTAAAAAATCTCAAAGGGTTAAATAAAAAACCAAATAATTATAAAAATTTAAAATAAGTTAAAATCGGATCGTTATTTTCTGCGATTTACGTCGCCAAAAGCCAGACTCTCATTCACGAGGGCCAACCCACGTATGGAAGTTTTAGTTCATAAATGATTAATTTAGTAGAATTATATTTTCACATCACCATTGCCACTAAATTGCAAATTACACTCGCAAAAACACTTAGAATATGTATAAGAAGTAACTGATTCATCATCTGTTGAATCATTGTGAGCATACGGCACCAGAGTGTCAATCGGAATCTTCTCACCATTAAAATGTTTCGAAGCAGTTACCTATAACGTATATATTCAAATATTAATACAAATAGTAACTCTAGTAGTTATTTATTGACTCTTACATAAATTGTATAACCAATAGCAAAAATTATAAACGCCAGCGCTGTGCAGAAATAATATCTCTCATCTGATACCACATTTATCGGTTCCTCTTTAAAACCCATCCAGATTAACTGTGAACACAGAATTCGAAAATGTGCAAGTAATTATTAGTGATATCAGTTTTGAATGACTATTACCCAGCTATCAATATATGTTACTTCTCTTTCGGGCTCAATTGGGAGCAACCAATCCATCCAGCACTCGAGCTAAAATAATTAATATTAAAATGGAGAATATGCAAGGTAACCGAATTCATACGGAGCATAGACGCTTAGTCGATGCTGTAATTTGTCGAATTGCATCCTGTGCTTGCGACGACAATGGATAGATATATCCAAAACTAGTGTGTATACACAAAAATATTAAAAATATCGAAAGAAGCATTTTTAATAGGACCAAAATTTCAGTTTAGCGGCACATGACAATATAAATTAATTTTAAAACATGACACTTTTAATAATGTATGCTTCGGTTGTTGTTATGCAGCAAATATGTAGTAACAAAATATTTTTTAAACGATTTGTGTTAAGTATGTTGCATACATGATAAGGATGATTAAGTTTAAGGCGCATGCAGTTATGACATTTATGTATCTTTGGTTGCCTAAGTTAAATTACATTTTATACAGAATTTCTTATAATAAAGGCATCTATAGCCATCCCCTATATGGTCATGCCCTTCAAAATGGAATTGTTGTAATAACTGGAACGTAATAACGCAATTGAGCCAAAGTTTTAATGTACAATATAAATGCATTTAAATTTTAAATCGTAGCCGTTTTTGAATATTGCACATTTGAAAATTTTCATCGAATCGCTGCGTACACTGTCCAATTTTACGGTTTTTCCGCGCCCTAAATACATTCTTAAGTAATTAATAACATAAACAACTTGAAATGAACAAATAACTAATAGGATTCATTTGTATAATAAAAGCCGATTTGACAGCTTGCTTGTGAGATCTAGAGCCTTAAAGAAGAGATATTTAATAAATAGATACCCAACTTATGCAATAAGATAAGATTGGAACTCAATCGGTGAGGACGCTGCAACCGTTCTAGGAATTGATATTCAAACATTACATTTCTATATAGATAGGTGGAAATGTGTATATTTGACAAATTACTAAGTAATAGTAGTAGCAAATGCAAATTCGTCAATGACATAAAATAAAAAAAATGCGTATCGACGCAAGCGCCCTCACTAAGGCATTCTTCCCATGTTAATTAGGGTCCATTATCTGACGGTATAATCTATGAAAATGAAGTTTGAAAGCACCACTTTTTCTAGGTTGGCTTTCTGAACGGCTAGGTTTATCTTTCATCCATGGTCTAACTTTCCTTCGTCTTCCTAATTGTCTTTTACAATGCCAAAAAAGAAAACAGGCCAACGCAAAAAAGCGGAAAAGCAGAAATTGCGGCAGAAGGGTATTCGAACTGCACGGGAAAATGTTGCTTTGGCTTCACATCCTTGCAATGCATCCATGGAATGCGAAAAATGCCACAAGTACGTTTCTTCGTTTATTTTATATATTTCATTAACGGTAAAGTTCGATTTTTTCTGTAGGAAGCAAAAGAGCAGGGCATTCTGTTATTTCTGCCAGAGTGTTCAACGACTGCCAATTTGTGCACAATGTGGTAAAGTAAAATGCATGTTGAAGACGGGTGATTGTGTCGTAAGGCATCCAGGTGTTTACACGACTGGTTTAGCTATGGTTGTAAGTGAATTCCTTATATTTTACTATGTAGATCGTTTAATTTGCCTCTTTGTGCAGGGTGCAATATGCGATTTTTGCGAAGCATGGGTGTGTCATGGCAGAAAATGCCTGCAAAGTCATGCTTGCACCTGTCCGTTGCAGGAAGCTGTGTGCATAGAGTGCGAACGTGGTGTTTGGGACCATGGAGGACGATTATTCAAGTGCTCATTTTGTGATTCATTCCTCTGTGAAGATGATCAGTTTGAGCATCAAGCTAGTTGCCAAGTTTTGGAATCGGAGAATTATAAATGTGAGAATGCCAATTTAATTTCCACTTCAGCTGTTTGACCTTACATTCTTTATTTTAGGCCAAAGTTGCAATAAAATGGGCCAATATTCATGCCTTAGATGTAAAACATGTTACTGTGAGGACCATGTAAGGAGGAAAGGCTTTAAATACGAAAAGAATAAAGCAATTCCATGTCCAAAATGTGGATATGACACTTCGCAAACTAAGGATTTGAGCATGTCCAGTAAGTGCACATTTTTTTTTACCTGTGTAAAATTGAGCAAACAAAAATTATATTTTCAGCTAGAAGTCATAAATTCGGTAGGCAAGGGCAAGCAGCGAACTATCAAGATGATGATGATGACTATGGTGATGCGGGTGCTTCGTATAGCTATGGAAATTATCTGAATTACGATGATGGAGATTCAGATGAGGACTACGAGGACGATGAGTCTGAAGAAGAGGAATCGGAGGAGGAATCCGATGAGCAAGCCGACGGCGAGAAGTAGTACGTTTTCTTTTGTATACTTTATTAACATATATATGTGTGTGCGATCAAATTTATAGACTCGCACAAATTATTCAAAATTTAAAGTAAACTAAGCAAACTGATCATCTAAATAATAATCATAATAAATATATGCGCATCTTCAGTGCAATGTAACATAACAATTATGCAACAAGTAAAAGACACCCTAAATATTTATATCAGAAAATATATGGCATCAATTTCATTTTAAAAAGTATTAAATGCATTATGCAATGAAATTGTTTTCTATTGTATTATTTAATAAATTTCGATTTGATGTCTTTAACTGTAAATTCAATTAACAATTTAATTGTTGCCGAAATTTGGCGCTGTATATTTTAAGCGATCATTTAAAATGTGTTTTACTTCTTGCACAATTGTCCTAGTTTTATAAGGAGAGGACTCAGTCTTGATGTCACAACGATTTCAACGAAATTTGGGGATGCGATATTATTTTTGTAAAAGCTACACGAGTCTCAAACTCTTAGATTTCCATTAATTGTTAGTTTTATTAATATAAATTATTTACCTCATAATTTATGAAATTAAACCAATGTTTCAAGAAAAAAAAATGAGAAAAGTAGACTCGATCCACGAACCACATAACTTTTTCAAACATTTTTGAATGCGTTTTGAGAATTCGTTGTGTCGCTCCTACAAATTTACTTTCTAGTCACAGAGAACACATGTGTCAAATTTCGTGCAAATCTGCGATTGCGAGTCCTCAATTTGTTAAACGTAACTGCATACTTTGGACAAGCCTTAACAGTAAAAAATTATATAACATGACAAAGTCGATTCAGTATACGTTTATATATGAGAATTCTACGTTACTTTCTATGAATTAATCAAGTTTCTATGAACTACATTAGCTCCGTAGATCGTCGGTTTGTATAATTCGTTTAAATTTTTTACTAGGAGGAGCATCATCCTCTTCGAACATCTCGTAGGCGTACTCGGGCAACCATTTCTCCAACTGTTCGTCGAAGAACTTTTCTAAGTTAACAGCATCATTATATACTTGGGAATCAATCTGCAGGAAAGATGCACCAGTGATGGTTACAAATACAGTTTTGATGTGATCGATGAAAGAGTAAATAAACATACCGTATTAAATAGTCTGGCGTTCTTAAACATCAATCGAACATCTTTGACCATTTCCTCCAATGCTTTATAACATTCTGGTGAACTCCAATCCAGCTTCTGTCGTATTACATCCAGGGCTATTGGACGTTTAATTATTTCATGATATGCTTGATTTTCCTGACCGATAACTTCTCGGAAGGGTATACTCAGCTCGTATTGACAGTACAATTCTAAAATAATCCGTTCTGCGAGTTTTCTCTGACGCTTTGAGAGTTCGTTGTCTGATCTCTCGCCGCTGTCCGGAATATCCGCAAAATTCATGCAGAGAAGACATTGCCATGTATCGCTTTCTCTGCAATAAAATCATTTTTTTTAATTATGAGCATTTTATGGGTTTGTAAAGAACGTTAGTGCCTCTCAACATCTCTTGATCTTTGTTTTTTTAATTTTCCAGATCGACTTTGACAATGACAAAGACTTTTCCTAATAAATTCGTTTTCCTTGCGTCCAATCCCACCGCAAGTAACTAAGGCAAGGCTCTGATATTTTTACCACGATAAAATTACTTACTCTACACTCAAATTAGGTATGTGGCAAAATTGATGGAAGACTTTAGGACATTTATCGCAACACACCAATTCGCCCCCATCCATACAGACCGCACACCAATCCTCGTTAGGATCATCCTTCTCGGTGGTCTCCGGTTTTGATTTACCACCAACATCACCTGTGGAACTATCGACATGAGGTGAATTGCCTTTGGGCCTATTCTCCGCTAAAACCTGCACACCATTCGAGTCCAGTTTGGCAATCGTTGCCATCAGATCATTGACGGATTCCTCGCAGAATTTGTCCAGACTCTTCTCGGGGTTATTCTGAAAATACATGCAATAAATACACAAGCGAAATGAATGCCTATCATGCTGAGTTTTACGTCATGTTGTAGATAATTCGGACTAGGTGTTTTTGGATTTGTAGACGTGACAGACGACGCGTTACCAGCATTCTGCGGTTTTAGCATGATCTTATAGTTGCTGTTGAGTGTCGGTGAAAGAGGCATATTCTTGTTAGGGCCTACTCCCGGGGGTGGTATTCCAGATTGTGGAATGTGCCATTTGTTCCCCGGTGGAAAGCCAGGTCTCGCATGTTGCATGCCTGGATGGGAGCCATAGGCGGGCGGGCGTTGGCCCTGAAAAGGATATCGATGACCACCAGGTGGTCCCTGCGGATGTCCGGGACCGGGTGGTGGCCCACCTTGTGTGGTTTGCGGCCGGAAGGGCGGGCCCTGGCCACGATTTTGATAATGCTGCAGATATTGTGGTTGCACGGCTTGATATTGATTCGGACCCGTCTGAATGTATACGGCGTTGTTTCCATTTGGTTGTAAGAGATTACGCAAATTGGTTTGTGGATGCGTTGAAGAGGAGACCTTTAAACAAAAATGGCGGTGTTTTCTATGGAAGTTAACGAAAGCCACTTTCACGTAGATTCATTTCAAAATTGCATTTTCATAACAATTGCAACAACAACTTAATTGTACGCAGGATCATTCCAAATAACTATAAAAAGATCCTACAATGAAGTGGCATTTTATGTATACTTTATTAGAGGAAGTTCAAAAAAGGAAGTACTTCTAAGTATCGATACTTCACTTATACACTTATCAATAAGTATTGATACCTTATATTTCAAAACATCCCCATCATTGAATCCCACATTACCTCCAACAAACAGAGGGCTGACATATTAGTTGTCTTGATAGTATTCACTGACATTACCTAGCATTTACCTAGCAGGGTAAAAAATAATCAATTTTTTTCTCAAAATGTTATTTTAGGAGTGATGAAAGATTCAAATATAAATTCCGTTATTATTGAAATTGATAATAAATTGTTATTTATTGAATTGATTCATCAACAAATTTTCAAACAAATTGTTCTCAAAACCACGTTTACTAAGGTAACTAAAATATCTGGAAAACCACTCAGATAACTTGAAGTTTTTTGCCCTTATTGTATATATTATCTAGACTTTGACATACAA
>WSZQ02096590.1:0-26401 GCA_019419845.2 Weissflogia rhopalogaster | reverse complement strand
CAAAAGGGTTTTTTAAGTTTATAAAACTTCTATGTGACGATTATTTTCAAGTCGAGTATTTTCAAATATGAAAAAAAAATGCATATATTTATAGTTTTCAATTTTAACTGCATTTTTGGTTTTAAAAAATCTACTTAAAAATACGAATATATACTTAATAAATTATATTCTGAACCAGGGGTGTGTAACCATTTTCACCTGCTGGATAGTAGTTAGAATTGTTTTGGTGGGTCACACACTAGGACGCATTAGAGATAACCGTCATCCCAATAAGTTATCTCTAATGAGGAGTCCTCGTTGGGCCTGACCGAGGTTTATATAAACAAAAAAAAATCCCCATATTCTATACAACTATAAGACCTATACAATAAGCCATAATCGTGTACGTAAAATCGAAAGATGATTTTGGGCAAAAAAAGCGTTTAAAGTTGGATGAGCATAAGAAAACACAATTCACAACATCTACCTTCGTAAATATTAAAAATACCCACTGGAAAATTTGAGAGAATATTCTTAAATAGTTCAGCAATTGCTAAAGAATGTTAAAAAATAGATATTGTCACGGATAAATGCTTTTCCCCTGCTTAAGATTAAGCGTTTAACCATCTGATAATATTCCCACTTGAAGGCATGATAACGTCATGACTGCTGACTTTAAAATATCCAACTATCGATACTTATGGTTATCGGAAATATCTTAAAACGACCGGCGAAGAAAATCGCGGTCTTACGCACAGATGTTACACTCGAGAACTCAGCTCCCATAAGAAATGCAAATAAAGTTTTGCACCAAGGTATTATAGTTAACTTCACAGCGGTATTGCTTTATGCTTTTAGATCCGTGTGTCATCTATGTTTGTATTCGGCAAGTCACGGGACGTTGAATACGATAAAGCAAAGGGGGTGGTTAAGATAAAATCAGCAAAAATACTAGGAGATGAGCGCAAGCTTTAGGCTTTACTGTGTACAATCCGTGTAGATGGCGCAATCATGCTTTGGAAAAAATATCGAAACATCGATACCTAAAGTACCTTATTGTTAGCATTTACTCGCTACCCTACTTTTAAGGTAAAAAGGTTAAAAAAAACCTGAGTTTTTCTGAGTTTCCTTGAACGTCTTATTTATTGTTCCCAAATTAAAGCATGTATATTCTTTCTTGATATTTTTGTAAATACGTTTTAACTAGGTAAAACTATTAATTCTGTAACTATGTAAATGTTATCTGGTAATTCTACCTTTGATATCCTGTTGTGGATCTTGAATCTCCAAATTCTTTCGATCAATACAATTACCACAGGCATTGTGCAGACATTCCAAAATCTTCGGCCTATCCTTACTGGTGAGATGCAACTCACAGAATACACATTTATAAATATACCCAGCCTCCTCAGCTGGTGTGGTGGCGCTCTCAGCAGGTTGCACTTCTTCGTCCTCCTTGTCTGCGGTCTCAGCAGGAACCTGGTCGTTCACGTTGCCCATCTCTACATTATCAACTTGTTCCTCAAGGTTCTTCTCAATCTCCATATCGTGGTGTTCACCTTCTGCTTCGCCCTCAACAATTGCGCCACTTATGCCTGCATTTTGAGCATTGCCCACATCGTCCTGTAGGTCCATTGTCTCAGCTGAACAGAAGTCCGTATCCCGATGCGGCGAGTCGCCAAAACACGACGCCGGCAGATCCTCCAATGGAATCTGCAGCTCATTATTCAACACAACTTTCTCAGCCATGGTGACTTACGACACGCACGGTTTCACGCACTCTTCAGCCTACCACGGTCACCATGAATACGCGCATCGAATACAAGGATCCATATCACCTGAGAGCCAAATGCACCCACGTTACGAAAATCGCACGTTATGTTTTGTTACAGCTAATGTTTATAGTCGCGTGGCTACAAAATAAGCGAGCGAGAGGGACGACCCACGAATACAGCAACTGGTAGCAAATAACAGCGCACGAACGCGATCAACGCACAAGCGCCATTTGCAAAAAACTGACATCATTTTGACAGAAATTACTGGAACCTAATAAAATGTAAGACTTAAAAAGAAAAAAAAAAGATTGTTAAAGAAAAAGATATATGAAAGGGTTACTTGCCTAAGAAAATAATTGTTACAATATTTGTTTAGTAGAATAGTTTGAATTATCCTTAACTCTTAAAAATGGCATCAAAGATACCTTTGCCATTTCTTGCCAAAAAAGGATGTTACTTGATTTTCACCTGCTTGAAATATTTCAACACTCAGAGCCAACTGAACGCTTAAAATAAGTTTTAATTATTGCAGTTTTCAGTTGATGTTTCACATCAGTTGATGCCAGTGCACCCTAGTCGTGAATTTCCGCCGAACCGAGTGACAACGAGTAAGGCGCACAAATCGAACGCCTTGAAATTATTCAAAATTTCACGCAGATTGAAAATTACGCGTCAAGCCAGTCTATTTGTTTCGTACATAAATGAAGTATCATTATTGTAGAGAAGTTATTGAGTATTGGGGGTGGCATTGAGTGGTGTTTGTTTATTTAATGGTGGGACGCCTGGAGCGTTTACAGTTCGTTTCCTGCCTCCACCAGGCCGTCTCGCGGCGACAGCTACGGGCGGCACGCATTTGACAGCGACAACGACCGTTGTTCAGTGTCGGCGTTTTCGTGCATGCTTGTCTGCGTGCGTGTGTGTGCGTTTGCGCTTGCAGCGAGGAGACAGATTTTCTTGCAGCACGCACTTCGACCCACCGGCGAATCGCACACTCGTTTGCGTGGTCTTTGACGCCTCTCTCTCTAGTCCCCGGTCAGCGGCCATCTCTTCGCGCAAGCGGTGCGTGTGCAGGCGATCAGTGTGCGTCGCGCACCCGGACATTTTTGCAACAGCGGAACAAACGCCAGCGAGATGCCATCGGCGGCCAGCGTAAAGATCGAGAAGCCAACCGGCGTTGCGACAACGGCTGCTCCAGCTATGGTGGCGGCGGCGACGACGGCAGCAACGCCAGCGGTGGCGGCGCCCGACAACGGGCTCATCGACAACGCCAACGTGACGCCGCTGCGGCAGGCGATTACTGTCGTCGAGCACAAGATTCGCAACTTGGAGAAGCGAAAGGTACGTGCGTATTCCGTGAAACACGCCGGTAACTTTGTTTTTGCGAAAAACATGTCGCACATATTTCGCATGTTTGCATTCGGCACATTGGCTGCTCGCGGCATTGCCATTCCGCCATTATATTTTGCAACGTTTTTTTTTCACTCCCGCCTGCATGCTTCGCGCTTTTGTGTTAAACATGTTTACTGCGTATTTATTGCATACATGGTCTACCATTGTCGTTAATTGGGGAAACACATTTATTGTGTTTTAGTTTACGATGTACTTAATACTCAAGTGGATAATTTGATGTTTTGTTCTTATTATTACATAGTCAAAACTGGAATCTTATAAGGATCTCCAAAAATCTGGAAAAGACCTCAACACAGATCAGAAGACTGCCATTGCGAAGTATGACGAGGTGGTGATGACGCTGGAGTTCGCTCGCGATTTGTACAAACAGTTCCTAGGCATTGCTGTGGTTAGTGAGAAGGACGAAAAGAAGAGGGCGAAGAAGGAAGCAATTGCAAGGAGTCAAGCTGAGTTAACCAAGGTGAGTCGTACATCAAGGTAGTCACTCTGTTAATATATGATATCAAACTCATGAATACATTTTGTATGCGCGATATACACAGTAATTTATATTAATACCTATTCACAGGTCCGTGAAGTATTACTAATTCAAGATGCGCTTTCAAATTTGGGCCAAGAGGCAATCCGTGATGATTTTTTGAATGGAAGGAATGGTGCAGCTCAATTAACCCAGGCAGATATCAAGTATGTATTTATTTGTTTATTTTTTCTAGTGATACTTTACGTCTTAGTAATAGTGATAGTTTACTTTTATAGTGATTTGTTTACTTTCTTTACTGATTATTGTTTTTTTTTTTGATTAGCGCGGTTACTAGATCCCCGAGATTTACCACATTAATTAAATTATAAACTAATGGGATTATTTATAATGAATCCTCAAAGTTATTTGAGACATACTTATACATAATTTAATTTTCACTAAAAACTTTATAATTTTCCAAATAGTAGATGGATTCTTGATTGGGATCAAAATCTCCGTAATTGAGAAATACATTTAAAAATAGTGAGAAAATTATTAATTAAATAATAACACGAACCGCAATAATCTTAACAGATGAAGCGAATAATAAAGGATTGGGCGCGCCTATTAAAACAGCGCTAAGTCAGCTTTACTTGTACCTCCAATGTTCCAAAATATACCACCCGACCCTGAATATTTCGTTTTTATTTATGTGTTCTGTATTGTGTTTATGTATTCTTTTTTAATATTCTAATCAAACTTATATTCGTAATAGATTATTAGATGATTACTATACGGCTGTTACGCCAAAACATGAAGGCGGAGATCCAACCGTGTTCATGCCGCAAGTGCAGGCAGCTGCTGAGCATTTGCTCAGCGCTGTCGACGGCAAACATAAGGAAGCCTTCAGCTCGACGTACGCAAATGTGAAAGAGGTGATTGGTAAAATTCACGAGAGTGGCTATTTGGACCAGGCGGTGGAGGCGTACGAAGAGAATGCGGTGGAAGCTGAGGTATCCGAGGTGGTCGAACCTATTCTCGAGCAGCAACAACAGCTTCCCGTGCTGGAGCAACCGCCGATGCATGTGGCGATGCCGATCGTCGATCAGCAGCAGCCGCCGATGCAGCAGCAGGTCCAGCCTGTGCCCATGGAGGGCGTGCCTGCCATGCAACCACTCGTCGCTCCTGTGCCACAGGTGCCTGAGCAACAGATGTATTACCAACAACCGCCGCCACCTCAACAGCAACGACCTATTGCTGAGGTTATTGGACCCGGCAATTTCTTCTTTCTTCAAGTAAGTACACTTTTTTCTTATTGCTCTATGCTATGCATATCAATATGCTTCAAATTCGAGAATTTTCGATTTTCATCCGCTGTCGTCGTGCGTGAATTGATCATGTCGGATAGGTGTGCGAAGCACTGATGTAATGTGAATTGACCTGTATTACGCTAAACCTGAATATTTTGTATAGGTAAATCATGGGCACGCCATATATGGCCGAGAGGTGTCCGTGCCATTCCTAGGATATTGAAATTTATTTTTTGTTCATTTTATCGTTATGCAAACCGATAAAATACATTTATTATTCATATTGCCCTGCCTAACTTCCAAAAAAGCCATTTGCCACCAGATTGCTGCAGAAACCTGGCCACAACGGAAAATATGGCAGCATGGCCGCATATGGCAGGTTTCACTATATTTCGATCTACAAGCATTAGTTGAATGTGTTTGTGTACTCGGTGCTTTGACATCTTTTTATTTTCTTTGTAGGAATCTGAATTAGATACACCGCCAGAACAAATTCCTTCGCAAACATTCACAAATCAAACGTATGGAAACTCGCTTCCGCCACCAATTCCAATGCCCACGCAATTCCATCAGCAATACCAGGCGAGTCCGCAGCAACCGCATCCGCCCCAACAGCAGATGCAACCGCAGCAACAACCACCCCCGACGCAATTACAGGCACCGCCACCTCAACAGCAGCAACACCAACAACAACAGCAGCCCATTAATTCGCATCAGCCACCGATGACGAAAAAGAATGGCTACGGCGACCACCAAGCCGACCATCAGCAGGAGGAAGTCGTGCGGCATCGCGGCAACAATCGCAACCATCCGCAACGCTCCAACATTACCACGCACCATCAGACGTTCTTCGCCAACAATAACGGCTACAATCAGCGGCCTAACCGAAATCGCCACAATGGACCTAGACTAAACAATCGACAAAACAACAACCAATAAGACCGACCTAGTTTTATTTCATACACTAAAGCGGACACCACTTCATCCCCAGCAAACAAACGAAACAAAAACCAACCAACAACATTAAACGCCCACATACGCAATATGCATATTTTGAAAATCGAACATGCAAGAACATCTCGGGACGTTCGTGGAGCTTGCACCAATTCTGCTGTACCAAAATAGCAACCAAAAATTGCATCTAGGTATTTTTTTTGTTGTTTTATTCATTTGTCGATTCATGAAAAGTTCGTATTTTAAGTCGGATGAGATTTTATTATGCCCGAACAACGCACAAATGAAGAGTTAGGTTTCTTTAAACTAGATTGGATTCTGGCGTTGTTTGTCGGTCGACTCCTGAAATTCAATCAAATCGAGCGATACCGTTACACACACGTAATTATCACAAAAAATGTATTTGATGCGTTCGAAAGCCTCAAGAAAAACTACGCAGACAACACGAGTCAATTTAAAACTAATATAACTAATCTATGACTAGCTAGGTTTTAAATTGCCGGCATTGTTGATTAATATATGTAATTGCAATCGGAAATATTTATTTAATAACTGATGCACTATATTTCTAACCCCAGTGGTTTCTTTATTTCGATATCTATGTTGGGTGTGTGATAGATTTCGTGATTTGAATTTTTTGAGTCCGGCGTTGTCTGACTTTGCGAGTTACTTTTCACAAACTTTCAGTCGTATTTACAAAGTCTAAAAAATTTGATCTAAATAATTGCTATTGAATTTGTTCTTTATTTTTTAGATTCGCTTATGTATCATTCTACAGTAGCATTTAAGTTTCACTTTACTATTGATTGGAGACTACAAGGAAGTGGTAGTCTTCATAATGATTTTTTTTTATTTGGAATAGTGCTCTGTCGTCGCATACAATAAATATTTTCAAATTGTATTTTCTATTGTCTTATTTCCGCGTCGTTAAGAAGAGGCAGTGAAAATATTGTGATTTTATTAGGAAACTAAACTATTTCGGTTCATTTTTTTATTAAAGGACGCTTAAAATGACCAAAACGGTAACCACTTATTTGTCATCAAAATAATTGGACACAAAAACATTTTTTTCGTTTGTTTGCATGGAAAGGCGGCTCTTGCGGGAAATAAGCTTTTTGAGGTAAGCGTGTGTGTGGTTTTCAAAATATTTGAAGAACATGGTTTGGAGAGAAACGTGTTCGAAAACTAGGTGATGAATAAATTACTTCAACGAATAAACGTTGCCGTTATAACATTCTCACGAAGCAAATAAAGAACTGGACACCACGAGAAAACAGAAAAAGAGGTAGGCCGAAACGTTCATGGCTACAAGGAATACAGAAGTATATGCCCGAACGACAACGTACTGAGGAAGACTGCATTAACCGTTAAATCTGGAAGGAGGGAACCAGAAGGCGTAAAACGCTATAAAATCTGGATGATGATTAAGATAACAAACTTAAAAATTAAAAAAAAAACGACAAATTGATTATTACACTCTGCTAGGTGTACGTATGGTGAATATGCCCTCTCAATATAAACTAAATGTGCCAAAAGGTATACACTTATTCATTTCATAACATATTTGTATATGTGTAGATGAAAATAATCGGACGTATCAAAAAAACTAATCAAAGGCGCCAAAGTCGTGTTCCTTATCAAGTATCGATACGCCGAATATTTAACACGCCTTACAACTTAGAATTATCTTTACCTGCACCTGCGTATTTCACGTTTTGTACTTGCGTTTGGTACTTCAAAACTTTCGTTTTCGTGGTCATGTGCATATAATATGCGATGTAAATAACTCATTAACCATTAATTTTCCTTGTCACTTACATTTTGCATTTATTATTGCAATATCAAAGCATAGGCAACTTTAGTGTCACACTCTAATTATACATCCATCACCTGTTTTTGTTTAGAGTTATAAATTGTCAGTAATTTCGCTCAAATTTCAGAATAGACAAATTTTCTATACACCATTTTTGAACAAAGCTCTAAATTGCCCCTTTTCCATCGTCAAATACCCAACAGGAGCAAACATAACAAGGTACCTAACCTATTTAATTTCTTACCTATTTAACAAAGGAATCATGCAATGCAATATTCTGTATTGTATGCAGATGTTGGGCGCAAAATTCTTTAAAATTGTTGTTCCCTCTCAAACCTCTTCTGCAAATATGAGGTGAGCCTATGCGGACAAAACTGATTTTGACTTGGAGAACTGCTTCATTATATTTTTAGATCAATACATTACAAGGGAAAGAAGCCCACCTACTACGAAATTCTTAGATTAAAACCAAGTTGCAGCAACCAAGATATAAAACGAGCATACATAGATCTGTCTAAGAAGGTAAACTATATATATTAAATATAAAAGTTTGGCCCATGAGGGGATCGAACCCGCGACCTTCGCGTTATTAGCACGACGCTCTAACCAACTGAGCTAATGGGCCAAGCGATGGTTTTCAACTGTTTCAGTAATATTTTGACAGCTTATAGAATTAACACAAAGAATATATATATATCCCGAAAAGGACATTTTATATAGACAGGGGCAGTAATAATTAATGTTGTGGAAGTAGTATGGATGACCTTGAACAAACACTATTTAATTCTCAAACTCCTAGTGGGAACCGTTTGTGCAGCGCATCGTTTATTTATCCAGTATTTCTTAAGTTTTGCGAGGGTCTATAGAAAATATGAATGTTTGAAAGATAAGGCAGTAAGACTGCAATTGATCTTTCCGGCGTGCACATTTTACTAGTTGGGTAGCTCTTCTGGAAAGTGTAGCCGATTTAATGGTGTTTTGTCAGAGCACGTCCCGTGGTACGTTCTGTCCGTCAATGACCTCCCGCAGAACAGGCAGACTTGCCTTACCAGTGGCCCTTCCTCATGTCCGGCATGAGGCGGCCATGTAACCCGCTTTGAGAACCACTGCTCTAGACTACCCCCACAAATATAATGCCCGACGAAAAATTCGCTTGCTGGTGGGCACTGTAGATTAGTCATCTAAGGACTATAGAAAACTAACGGCTCCTGGAATCAGCCTAGAACGGTTCCAAAATATATGCAATTATGATAATTTGAAATCATGCTTTTAGTTTCATCCTGATAGAAATATCAAAGGTAATGGGAATTCTCAACACTTTGTTGCTGTTGCCGAAGCGTATAGCATTCTAAGTAAAGAAGACCTTCGTCGAGACTATGATTTAGCTACTTTTACCAGATCAAAAGCAAAGCAAGATGTGTATTATGGACAAAATTTTCGGCGTCGAAAGTATACAATTTAAAATCCTATCAGTGATGACGAACCTTTTTGAAACGTGTGTCAAGATTTTCCCATGTTTTCCCACGTTTGGGGATGTGGGTAAAATTTACCCGAGGGGCTATTACCTACCAATCACGGATCATCTTACGTGGCAACTGGCGCACGGGTCATAGGTTCCCCATCACTGCCCTATATGGATTGAACATATGATTTTCTCCTTACAGCCCAATGGATGATACTACTTTCTATTGGAACCGAGATAGAAGCAAAGCTGGATTCTATCAAGCGCAACCATATTACGGCATAGAAGGGGTGCCAAGGATGCCTAATTCGATAATTTTGTTGTTGTGTTTCTTTGTAATGGGCATGGGTATAGTTATTCAAGGTTTGACAATAAGGTAATTTTTATGGTTGCAACAGAATTTCGCGTCATTTTTGACTATCCTTATTGATACTCTAGGTATTCTTTCACCCTTCGTAGGGAGGAACTACTATATCAGTCTGAATTAGCCAATGAACACTTGCAAAAAACGAGGGAAACTGCGGAACAAAACGGCAACAAGTTGCAGCTACAAATTTTAGAGGAGAAATTTCGCAATGTTGATTAATTTATTGTAAAGCTGTGTGTATATACAAATTATTATTTTTTAATTAAAGCCTTGCAGCATGATTAATGCCTTCATAATTCCGAGCAATGGAACCTTACCCAATCGACATTCTTTCTAACTATGTTTAAAGGTTGGTTTCTTTCTAGTAACAAACAAATCCTTCCGTCAATTTGTTGCCGGGCTGATTATTGTAAATAAATATTAACTGAATCGCAGTTGGACGGGAAAACAAAAGACGTGACAGATATTTCCATAAGTATTACACCATGTTGACCAACGATTGACGTATTGCACCACATCCAAAATGTGTGAAAAATTTTCGTAATATTTTCGTGTTGGTTTTTACACATAAATAGAACTGGTACATATTATCATAACTCGGGATGGATTTGTTTCTAAAGTTTCTAATCCTTGGTGGAAAATACCTCACACAGTTGACGGCGCAATCAATTGTAGAAGCGTATCGCCGTTCACTGCAACTGGGAAGAAGTCTGAATTTGCAAGCTGAGCGGGTAATGAGAGTCGTAGGTCGCCACGACAATATGTTGGAAATGTATATGAAAAATCTGGAAGAGTTTACTGATCTGCCGAATGCGCATCTTGCGTTCATCAGTGAATACCATCGTCAGGAATTCGAGTGCTACACTCGCGACGCCGGTTTGTATCATGATGGATATGTGACCGCGTTGCTAGAGCAAAATGCCAATGAGAATTTCACAAACGATGAAAGTTTCGTTCAGCAGATGGCAACTTCATTGTTGGGCACGTATATAAAAGCACAACGAGTGCGCACACCGCCATTGCATGTTGAACCTATCCTGGATAACATTCCGAAATTAGAGGATGTTCAATGTGGTGAAGCAAAGTCCTGTTTACCGACGCCACATAGCAACCCCGTGTTGCAAGACGCTTCTTCCCTCTTGTCCCCGCGAACAGTCACTGTCAATGCAATCAACATGTTGAAGGACGCCGAACATGATACTATTATCAATTCAGTTGCAGAGTATCTGGATCGTCAGGCTGCGTACATTGAAAGTGCAAACAATATGTTCAAACAGTTGCAAGTTGATATTGCTAATAAGTATCAGCGCATTCGCGATCAAGAATTAGAACACTTGCAGGAGGAATTGGTGCGCGATAGAGATTTTGTGCAGAAGCTGAAGGCTGTGCAGGTTGAGGTTGAAACGTGTACAAAACTGATGAAGAAAGGGCAGGATCATTTCGATGTTACCGAGGAAGATCAGAAAACAAAGCGTTTGTTCGGCAGCATTGATAAGATCATTAAGGATGTTGAAGCTATTACGGTTTTGATACAGACCAACGAAGAGTACTTTAGAAAAGTTGAGGCACGCAAGTCTTCTAGAGAACGAAGCCAGGAAAATGGTGAAGATACGGAACTTGGTGACAGTTGCACCCACCATAAAGCGATTTGCAATATGCTCAGCCAAAAAATTTGCCTGTTTACTGATAGCCAACAGAAGGATCATCTATCTGAGCAAAGTGGTCCTCTGGTACCGATTAGTGACAATATTCAATGTTTTCTCTCCGATGATGTGGAGATACAGAATAAGAAGAAACTGATCGAAGTGAACCAGAAGGCATTTGAGAAGATGGAAACTATGTTGAATTATCCTCTAATTGGTCGCTGGAACAATCACCTGAAAAAGTCACGAAGGGGAACAAGTAGTGCCCGTAAAAAAGAACGTGAAAAAAAATCTAAGCATAAGGGAGATAGAACCTCTTTATACAAGAAGCCGTTTAAGTTTTCTAAGGCCAGAGTTCGTTCTCGACTTTTGAGTATTCCAAATAGACATTCCGCAGATGAATTGCGAACATGTTTAGGATCTGGATGTACGCCATCATGGTCCGCAGATATAGATTGCTCTACTTCAAAAATGAGCTGTTCTATGTTGGCGTCTGCGTCTGATCGTCTGGAACGGCGTAATATTCATGAATCTGGAGTAACTGAAGATGACGAAAAAAAGAGGTATGTAAACCGACCGATTGTAGTCGATGAAAGACTTGACCAGCTGGTTGAACAACTTTTGAGCAATATGAATACCACGTTGAGAAATGCCGATGAAACTATTGCAACGGGTTGGCCAAATCCGAATGATGATTTGAAAGTGCAAAACGAAGTTAAGGGTCATATTAACAATATTATGGCAGACATCAGAAGACGGCGAACAGAGGACCAGCAAGAAATAATTACCGTTGAATTGCCCTCAATAATGCCCAGAACCTTCTTAAAAAAGGAGATCCTTAGTAATCTTGAAAATGACAAAATTTTATGCACTGATGAACGTATGATGTTTGATGGTCAACCAGTGGATGCTGATGCAGAATTTGATAATACGGTAGACGCATTGAAGTCTCAAGTCGCACGAGCTAAAATTAAAAGTATTGGTAATGCTGATTTAGAAGTGTGTTCATCTCATACTTTGAATGCGGAAGTTGGTTCCGCGCGATCTTTGAACTCTGAATCTTTATGGAACATGGACCAACTTGACTTACGGTTAGATCATTATATGGAAATGCCTCCCATTAATCTGCTTACTGATTCTGCACCATGTGAAGACATGAGCGAACCAAAGTCTCTTCATATAACCGTGGATCCTTCATCTGTACAAATTGATACGGCATCAGTTAGAACACAAGGATCATCTTTGGGTAAAGACAAAACACACCATGCAATTTTTGAATCATTGCAACACCCATGTTCAGCAAGAATATACACACCTACACAAGGTAAAGACCATGTTCAAGATGAGTCCATAACTATAGACTTAGTAACCGTTGACGATTCTAAACAATTGCCAACCTTAACTAGTCCTACGAATATGAAATCGTACACTAAGGCAGACTTAATTTCTGTAAGAGGAATATTTAGTGATAGTCCGTGGTCTGATCCTCCACAATGGAAAAAAATAGATTGTAGGCAGTGGCAAGATGCCGATGTTACACATATGCAGGTGCCCCGTTTAGACTTGAGTGAAGTTACATCGCAATATGATGATGATTTCTATAACAATTTGAATAGTTCACATAGGATTCAGCATATGGATACTTTAGGTACCTACGGCAATAAAGAGGTAGGCATAGATTTAAAAGCGGATGATATGCAAACAATGTCTCTTCAAATTTCTATTCCTTCTACTACTTCTGTGCAAACCGATGATACGAGAAAACATCGAACTGATTTGAAAAGTCCAGGAATAAATACCGCAGCAGTTATGAAAGACATTGCAGATGAATTGAATGAGAAGAATGCGTTATTGGAATGGAAGAATAAAAATACGCTGTTACGCCTTGCATCTGAAATGAATCAAGCTGCTGAAATAAAAAATAAAAGAATACGAGATAAGAACAAAGCTGGCGTCAATCTCAAAAAAGTTTTGGGAGACATGTTTGACAAAGATGAGAATGTAACAGAAAATTCTTTGCAACAATCAAAAGATGAAAGTAAGGACAACAGACATGAAGTATCTGAATTTGCCCGCCAGACTGCTTTACGGAATATTAGGGAGATTGCCCGTAATAGGCCTCTACATAAGTTGACAGTTCCACGAATGTATCAGGCAAATGGCAACAGGAAAAAATGGGGCATTACAAAGAAATCCAAGAAGAATAGCAAATCGTACACCGTGATAAAAACGAAATCGAATGAGATTACTCTTTACGATATGATCAGTGGAGGTTCAAGAATGACTGGCATATCCAATGATAAGTTGCTTGGTACTAGACAAATGTGCCTAAATAAAAATGATGATAAAGTTTTGGCGCGAATTAAAGTCACTAATACAAAGCCTACGTCAAGACAACAATCCAAGGATATTAAATTGATTCCCATGATGCTATTGCAATCGAAAAGCGCACAAGGTTCCGTTATTAAGGATCCAGAAACGAGGGGGGAATCGAAAGGGGCCAATTCTGGAAGTGGTAAGGAAGGGCAGTCGCCGCGAGCTGTCTTTGCTCAGCATAATAAACAAATTAACGAAGATAGCGCCAGAGTTAGAAGGAACATCAACCATCAAGGTAATCAAAGGGTCATTCAATATTTCTCCCCTATCCAAACACCGTCAATTCGTGAAGAAACTGAGAGTGCCGCTGACGATCATATTTGCCAAATCCAACAGTCAACTTCAAATAAAATTCAAGCTATAAGGAATGCACACAATCAAAGATTAAAAGCAGATTATTATGTAGATAGTATGTCCCAAAAGAGTGTCTCTTCATATATGTCCAAGGACGAAAGACAAGGTGAGGATAATCTGAGTCTGTATTCTATCACACCTGAAGTTGTGCCAAGGCAATCAGTTGCCAGAGTTAGCTACGATACTCCTGTGGTTGAATTAGCACGATTCCAATCTGCTTCCCATGTAACAACCGCGCCGACTTCAACAAGACTGAAGGAAACTAATAAACTTCGACGACCAGAACCATTGCAAACCCTACGTATTAAAATACCTGATCGCAGAGTATTTAGCCAGTCGGACGGCACAAGCCTAACTTCAACTGCGATTTCCCAGAATGAACATACTGTATTTATACGGGCAACTCCAACTACTGAAGCAGAAGAAACTGTAATTGCAAAAAGCAATAAATTAACCAACGACAGATCTGAAATTAAAGACTATGCAATCGACAATAATATGAAACACTCTGAAGACTCTGAAATTAGGTGTGTATATGACGTCAAATATAAAAACGTCAAACCAGATGTAGCGTGTCACCGTGATTTAAACAAAGCTATTGATCCAATAATGAAGGAAGCTGTGGAATCATATCACAGGAAATTCACTGAAGAAACTGTAAAAGGGGGCTATAGGGAAATGGGGCTTGTTGATAAGGTGCCAGTGCGGCCCCAAATGGTTTCTAAACCCAACGAAGACCAAAGTAGTCTAACCATTACAATTGAACCTGAAGATCTGGCAGCACTAAACGATGCAAGTACAAATAAAAAACACCGGATTTTAAATGTGCAAACTAGGAATCAATCATCAGTGAGTGAGCAGCATATGATTTCGGGTCAGCCAAAGCCATTACCCCGTTTGCCAAGCTTAAATACATTTGTGCACAGTAATCCATCAACGATTACGGATGTTTCTGTTGGAAGACCTGGGATACCCAGCAACACTTTACCGAGTTCATCTGGATATGAGAATAATGTTCAATATAAGCAGCATGAGTTTCAACATATCTCTCCGTCAAACGATCAATATTCGATAAACATCAGTTTAGATGAATCTGAGGAAGTTGCAAAGGTGTCTATTTCAAAGCGTGCGCCACTCCATATGACATCGCAAGATCCCATCAGCGGGGTTAAACCTAAGGTAGTTCTCAACAATACCAATATTGAAAAACCTAGGTATACACAATTAATAAAAAATGTAACACCGCAAGTACATTCGGTGGAATCCTCAGTTCTTCTTCAAACGAAATTGAAAGGAAATTTTGATGGAATTGAAAGTCCCAGAACAGATCAATATGCAAACAGGGTGTCATTGAAGACAGTGACGCCAAGTCCAGTGAAGGAATCATTAAAAGGTATAAATAGAATTCGTAAGGCCTCGCTTAGGTTGAATGAAGCACTCTCGCCAAGAGTAATGAAACTTGATAAAACAGCAAATGCACCGAAAATCGGAGATAAATTGACGCCCAGAGATTTAACAGAGAATCAGTCATTGAAACCGTCAGAAGCGCAGACAAGGTCCAGTCAATTTTTTCCTGCTGAAAAGGATAGAAGTATGGTAAAAATATCATCTCCGAGAAATGTGAAAAATATAAAGACTGAAGGAAAAGGAGCCAAGATGTCTGAGATTTCTGTATCCCGGGTGGTAGATGTAACATCTATTAAAACCGAAACTATTTCTGAAAAAGCCACATCCCCTGTTGTCCCAGCATCAATAAAGTGCAGATATCCTAGTCCACAAAAAACTCCCAATGTGGGTGAAGAAATTGAAGCCTTAAAAATTGCACGAGATGATCGTAGATCAGCAGCCACACCTATTCTTGCAAAACCAGAAGTAACAACGGCAATGATTAGTGCAGAATCGTCTGGCAAACAAATCGTTAATGTCGATATGCCAGCGACCACTGCTAATTATACACCTATTCAAACTTCTTCTGTTCAGTCTCTACCGGCTAAGCCAGTGTATACAACATCAACTGTATCCTCGGCACCTATTACGCTTACGCCATCCAACATGTTTGGAAAGAGTAATGAACAAGGTGTAAAACCTAGAAAATCGAATCCTGCTTTGACCACAGTTATTCCTTCAATTAACCAAGAAATGGTACCTTCCAAGGAATTGGTTACAACCAACACAATGCAAACAAATAAACCTCAAAAACATGCTTCCAGATCAAATCAAGGCAATCAACCTCCCGTAGTTATTCAAGAATCATCCATAGCAAAGCCTGCGTATTTGAACACACCATCTCAATCACCAACGAGAAAAGAAGACATAAGGCACGTAACTAAAGTTGAGGTACCAAAGTCAACGTCACCACCAGAACATTCTGAAACTGCGTTAACTGTTGCGAAAATCAGTTTAACCGGGCGCCACGCTATTGATACGTATATGGCGTCGCCTGATTTGAATTCAATGGATAGCAATATTTCTCAACCTGATATAACAGACACAAATGAAAAACAACTTCAAG
Organism: Weissflogia rhopalogaster; assembly: GCA_019419845.2. Taxonomy (NCBI): domain Eukaryota; kingdom Metazoa; phylum Arthropoda; class Insecta; order Coleoptera; family Staphylinidae; genus Weissflogia; species Weissflogia rhopalogaster. The sequence continues at coordinate 9,986 of WSZQ02096590.1, read as the reverse complement.
CATTTCTTTCCAACTCCACAACGAATCTGAAGAACTTCCAACGAACGAAATCTAATACAACCCTTGAAATGCATCCTTCTCAAAGATTACCGTTGGTTAGTAGAGCACCCGTGCCCATTCCACAAGTTATAGAGAAACCAGATAAAACTGAAACTAAACAAGAGGCAAGTCTAGCAAGTGTCAACGTTCGTAAACACGGCAAAGATCTAAAATCGCGAACTGTTATTAGTGTGAATGTTCATAATAAACTCCGCACAGTTAATGCTGCATCATCAACACGCAGGAGTAAACTTCGGAAATTGTATGGATCAAAGACATCGGCTTTGGCTAAAGCTATCCGGAAATCTCGAGTCCAGTTTCAGGCACCACAAACAAGCGATACGTTTAGTGCAAATTACTTGAACAAACTATCACGTCAAAAATCCAACCAACGAATTCGGATATCATTCCCTGCGTTACCATCAGGTCTTAAATCTCCTGAGGAGTCAACTAATCAAACTTCTCCCAAACCAGATGAAATAAACAGTATTGAAGAATCGACCAATGTTAGTTCACAATTGATGATCGCGGGTGCACAATCAAGCAACGTTACTGCCCTGCCATCCAGTATGGTTCTTCAACCTGCAAATGTTGGAGGCCAAACGTCCCCATCCAACATTGATGGCGATAAACCATGTTATGTTCCACCATCACCATATATCACACAACCAGCCAACGTCGTTCCACATCAAACCAATGTTGGTATGCTAGCAACCAACATAGGTGCACAACCATTTAATATTAGATTCCCCCAAGTGCATCCAGTTAACATAAGTCCACCACTAATAAATAATGCACAAGAGGATACTCCTAATATTGAAGCTGATGCTATGTCCGTAAAATCACCAGTTAAGAAAATGAAGTACAAACTACGCAAGCTCCCGCGATTTAAATGGGGAACAATTCCGAAAATAGCGACAGAAAGTGTAAAAACACCTCTGGCTACAATTGAACCCTCCGATCAGGCAAAGTCATTGAGCAAAGACATTGATGCTAAGTCATTGGTGTCTCAGAGTATAACCGGAGATGATAGCCTTTCGAATAGCAAACTTTCAGCTAGACCTATCATGGGAGTACTAAGAGCTTTTAAGAAGGATCACATGGCGGCCAGATCAGAAAAACTTCCTCAGAAACCCACAGTAGTCGTAGCATCAAAAAAAATGATCTTCAAAGACAAATCGAATTTCAATCCGAAGCAAACAGATGAACTTAGAACTTTTAGATCAGTGAAAAGGGATTCGTTTCGAAATGATGTTAGAGACAATTATATCGCATTGAAACCAGTAAAACGTGCATCAACGAAGGACGGAATTTCGGTATCCTCGAGGCGTGAGTCATTCTTGGATGTGAACGCTAAGCCAATTAAAAGTTACGGTGTGCACGATATGCAAGAAGAGGAACCGAAGCATCATAGAATACCACAAATTAGTTTACGAACAGATCAGGTAAAATCGGCGACTCAATTATCAAATAGAAATATATCAAGATCTAGAGGGGCTCAATCAAAAGAGTTTTATGATAATTACGATAATATGTCAAACGCACAAAATAAAGACAAGAAATATGAGAAGGAAGCTAGGGCAAATGAAAACTACAATGCCCAAGTAGAAGATATAAATTATCCAATATCAAATAGAAAAACACAAAGATCGCTTGGAGTGGCACAATTAAAAGGGACTTTTGATAATTACGATATGTCAAACGTACCTAGAAGAGATCGAAAATGTAAGAAGGATGCCAGGACCAGTGGAAGCAACGGTTTTCAAGAAGTAACTAAATACGAAATGTCAAACACCTCTAGAAGAGATAGAAATTTTGAGAGGGAGGCCAGGACATTTGGAAAGTACCGTTCCCAAATGAAAGACATAAATTACGATATTATATCGAACACGCCACACGGGGATAGAAATGAGAGGGAGGCCAGGAAAAATGGACCCACTAGTGTCCAAATGGAAGGAATGAATTGCGACATGACTAAAGCTCAAAAAAGAGATAGAATTTACGAGAAAATGGAAGAAGCAAAAAGTCATCGGGATCAAACAATGTCACCGCAAAAGGAAAAGGTTTATGCAGAAAATACTGGCTCAGCAACTCAAATATCCAATTGGAATGCGCCTAGAAACCAAGGAATGTTTGCCCAGCCAAGAGAGTCTTCTTATAATCTTAGAGAAACGGCACGTCCCGCGTCGATAGAAGAGAGTACTCCTTATTATAGAAAGTTGAAATTCGAACCAACATCAAAATTGAAAGACAGGCAATCAAGGCAATCACCTACTCAGATGTCTCCTAGAGCCGAAATAATCGAACGAAAGTCTAGAGAAATGATTAAACAAGCCATATCTGCAACTAAACTCAAAGAGCGTGCAATGCGAGAGATAAGTCCCTTACAAAACAAAAATGCCGTTGACCTGCGAAAAGTACAGCTTGACACTATCCGTTCCGGCAGTAATATACAATACCTCATGGAACTAAGTTCAAACATGAGTAACAGAGCGTATGCTAATCTGTTAGCAAAGTGTTATCCAGAAGAAAAGAAACAACTAGATGCAACTATTATCGAAGAAAAGAAGCCTAAAACAGAAACTCGAAGTAAAACCGCAACCAATGAGTCACCAAAATCGCCAGTGCGTAAAGAAGAAAAGCAACATGCTAAATCTATACTGTCCAAAATGTCTAAACAACAGTTGTATGGGTACAAATTTGAACAAAACAAAGAAAACTTCATCGATGTTCAACAAATGACGACAAGGCCAATGATTAAGACCTTTGGAAAATTAGTACAGGATAATCTCAAAGAAAAGCAACCAGCAACTCCCCATATACCAATAAAACCGCGTGAAGAGGTGAAACGACGTGTTTCCAAAATAAATCTTGATTTACATAAAAATCCGTTTGAGAAGGTATCGAGTGACATGCAATTAAAAGGTAGTGAACGTGAACGCAACCTGAAACGATTGATCATTATGGATGAAAAACTAAAGAAACTTGAAACGAATAAGCATACTCGTAATGGGGATAGTATCACATTATATAACATTTTGGAAGATATTCGTATAAAAAAAGAAAGTGGTGGGCGGCGTAATCGATCACAAAATTACAGTAATGTTGTTGCAATGAGATATGTTAATAACAAGATGAAAGACAAGAGTGTAATGAATTCTTCTATCGATTGTCCGACACAAAAAGATGGTAGTAAAATGACATATAGTAAAAGTTCCAACACTTCCAAAAAGGCAGTGGAAACGAAAAATAAAACCTCATTATCAATTAAAGATTTCGATGTCACCTCTAAATCATCAGGTATCAAACTTGGTAAATTGACGGCGGAAGTGACCTCTGCTAAAGGGCCATGGAAAATGCCAATCTCCAAAAAGAAAAATATGCTCCCCAATGTACCAGAGTTGAAGAATATGGAAGTGGTTACACCAAAAAGCGTGGCCATAAGGTATCCGTCTCCCGTTAAGTCTGATATTAATCCACCGCCATATAGGGAAAGATCACCAATAGCGGCACACTATAGCGATGAACCACACTTATCTCCTGCTATTTCTAGGGGAAGGCCTGAAAAATGCCTAGCGGATAAACGACTTCCTACGTTACCACCCGCATCAAAACCTTCCATGCCGTACGCTTTAAAGTATCAACGTAAAACGAGGGATACCGACGATAATATAACGACTAGCACACAGTTTGACGAACAGAAGACAAAAGACTTGAAGTTCTTCCAGGGCAAGGCAAAAAAGATTCAGGAAACGGATTATAAGTACAAGCAAGTAAAATTAAAACCATTGTCAGTTTCAAAGAAGTCTATTCACCCGTACACGAACACATTCGGCCGGCACTTGGTCCGTCTGCAAATCGATTCAGATCGTGATGGACCAAAATTGAACTCTGAGGGGTATCAGAGAGCACTCGAAGAGAAACTGCAAAAAATGTCTGCATTGCCGCGGGTTAAGCATAAACGTTCAGTGGAGTCCGGATACGTATATCGGCCGCCAATTGATAAGGGTGGAATTCGCGACTTCAAAAAACCTTCCCTGGCGGAAGTCAAACAAACGATACTGAAACATTTGAAGGCGAGTTCAGTCAGCAGTCAGAGCGTTTCGGAAGGAACCAAAGCTCATGTTCATTGAATCATTAAATCATAGAAAAATACCCCATCAGAATCGTGTGTAACACATGATCTAGTGAACCTAGCCTAGATTTCTGCAGAAGCTGTGGAAAACTGCAAATTATCATGAAATTATCAATATCGCAAAGTGTCAATTTTCGTTTGACCACTTCCGAATTAAATTACATGTGGCAGGGTGACTAATGCATTTCGATTATGTGCGATGTGGGTGTATGTATTTAATTTATGTCTTTAAAGCAAGGAATTATTTTCCGCACCAATGGAGGCACACCGTCCCTTGAAAATTTTGTTTACAAAAATGGTGTCTTATGAGTAGCATAAATACTAAATGTGAAAAGTACTATTTTATCATTGTAAAGTAAATTAGTTTTAAAGAAATGGCCTAATTTCCAGGCTCAGGAATCATCAGAATGTAGATTGAATCAACGCTCGTTTAAAATAAAAACCAGTATACTTTTTTGAATTTATTTTTCAATTCGAAATCCTACAAGTGTAATACAAAAAAGTCATAATAGAACATTACTATCTTTCACTTTGGAATCTGACCACCTCACTGTGCTAGTATAATTTGCAAAAAAAAAATTATGGTGTTAGCATTCCTCAGTGTTCCCCTTTCTGTCTGAAAAAGTTATATAACAAGGTGAAAAACCCCCTTGAAGTTCAGATTCAAATTTTCATAAAACAGCTCATTTTAAAAGCACTATAAGAGAGTTTTATCGCACTGGGATTGAAATAATAATAATTTGAAACCATGAGATAGTAGAAAAATTGGGGAACAATTTGATGTTTGTTTCATCTTCATTGCTTCATATTTAGTATGAAAATCTTGAGCAAAAGAACTCCACAATTGCGAAAAGAGCGCGCGCTCGTAGCGAACGTACCGGCGAATAATTTTGACCTACGTTTAGCCACTGTGCGGCCTCAGCAATGAAATTACCACGAACCCATTGTATCATTTGCTTGTCTATAACTACATCATTTACCAGTACTGTTCAGCCAAAGGTTATGTAGCTCATAACTTAATCGATATTGTTAATATACAATAACAAATTATTGCATTCAATGGAACTTTTCTCAAAGTTTGAAACAAAAATTACGCTACCAAAAAATCTTGAAAAGGCTCATATTTTATATACGTTAAAACATGTTCGGCCTGCAACAATGACAACATGGAGAATAAGCACACCAGTGAATTATAAATGTTGATTTATATTTTATGTCATAAAGCCCTAAATACAATCAAACACCTTTCAAACGTAAAACAAATTTCTAAAAGTAAACACATTGCCACTAATTACGAACGGCGCTGCATATGACAACGCAAATAATTAATACATATTAAATTGCATTGCAAATAAAGACAATTGCTGCACATATACATTCAATGGCTAGCGACAGCCATTTTACAAATGGATATACGTATTCATTGGTTCGTGTTGTTCAGTCTTTCGATGTGGTGTGAGATAGTGTTTGATGCAGCTGTTCGAAAATCAACGCATGCATGATTTGCAACGTGTTAAGAGTGAACCAAAAACCATTTCGTGTAACTACAGCTAGGATCGGTGACGAAAAACAAAAAGAACCACCATTTGGAAACTTACAGAATACACCGGACAATCGGGTGCATTATGTTAAAGAAAGTACGTTGGAATCAGATAAAAAATATTCACAAGTATTAGCATGTTGGCTGATATTCCACACATGCAAGCACACGTGTTCGGCTGGCTTACGCAGCCTGTTGGGGTGGCGCAAGGCGACTGACGAAGCCGATACCGCTGTGGATACCCTTACGCAGAATGGTGGGCACTGCGGGCTTTTGGGCGACGGATTCGAAGAGCGTACGCAGCTCGTGAAACATGTTCCGAGTGTGGGGATTGCGACGCGATGTATAACGTTGCACCACAAAGTGATAGTAGATGAATGGCGTGAGCAAACCAGCACGGCCCCTGTAATTTTACATTGAAATATTATTTCAGAACAGAATGTTAAAGTGTAACGGATCCAAAATTATATTATAGTTTCATTGCCGGTGTATGAGTAGCGGCCTGTCTCTCCGAACGAAAGGTATAGCGCATGCGAGAGTTTACTAAGCTTATTTTGACAGTACATCGTGAAACGACAACGAATATATAGAGAAATGCGTCTCTTATAACTTAATTTTGCAATGTTGAGAGTCATAATATCTGCAAACAAACCACTAATTTCCGACCATGCTCATAACTAGAATTTAACCCTTGCCTGCGGATGTAGGTATACAATTCAAAATCAATAATACTAAATGTTACCTAAGTGCGGAAATGTGTAATTTTTTTTTCATATTCAAATTGAAGCTCAAACAAGTTTATAGTAAGAGTGGTTGGATTTACTTGTTCGTAAGTGCTCAATATATTCTGCTCAAATAATTAGTTCCACTATTTTCGCCCAATGGCGAACTATATCTGCAATATTTACGACGTTATAGCTCAGAAAGCGGAGTGTGAACATACAGTGCTGTGTTTCCCCAGCCTAAACGCGTTATTCTCGCAACGGCGTTTCTGGTTTCGAGAAAATTCGACTGAAAATTCTACATTTTATAAGCATTAAATTATTTATTAAATAAATGTAATTTTTGGTATATTTAAGAACATGAATGCGAAAAAAATGCATTTTAACTTTAACTTTACAAAACCTTTTTGATTTGTGATTAAATATCAATTTTCAATGTAAATTACGTTCACTATACTTATCTTGCTTTAAACTGCCATTAACATTTGAAGTTATTATGTCCGAGAAAATTATTCGTGATGATCATGCATTTTTCGATTATATAATTGCATATAAATGCAATGCAATGTTCTATTTTACTCTTAAATATCGTCTTCGATAATATTACTCTAAAAGTATATTTACCGAAAACACATGTACATATTTGTATGAATATATCGATTGTGAAGTTAGTAGAAATCTAGTGCCTGTGTACGTCTTGAAGCTGTATAATTTTGGATGAATTGGTCGCCCGATTACAGATTACAACGTCCTCGAAATTTCTATACGGTCTTTAGTGACCAAAGTCACGTATAACCCTCTTACCAGGGCGCCAGTCAACACAAATGCAATGATGACTTTAGTTGCCGGCAATAATTAGTTAAAGATAATTATGGCAAAATATATATAGTAAACTCAATCATATGCAAAAAAAAAGTGATAGCCCACAAGACAAAAGGTCATTAGGCCACTGTCATTGAGACATTGAAAATAAGCAGTTTGATTTTCCTATTAAATAATTCTATGCAACTTACAGACAAATAAGAATCAAACAGACGGGCATCAACAATATCTCCGTGAAGGCAACCAAGCGCAAGATATTCCTGGACTGAAACTCGACGACTGAAATCAAGATGCGCGCACCCCACCACGCGTTCTGACCGAGCAGCTACAAACAAATAACAATTAGTAATTATCGATCCACGGCCATAGATTGATCATCGCGTTAATTATTCAACGTACGTCCAACAGGGTCAGCGAATAGCTGGCGGCGTGCAAGATAGCGAAGAGGCTAACCGGGAAGAGCGCCAGCGTAATCGGCGTCACATACAAGAAGATCAACGAATAGAAAAGATAGTGACAACTATCCTCGGATAGCACACGGACGAACAACTCGCGCGAGATCTGTATCTGTGAGCCACCAATGCGCTGATGTAATCGAAGTGCACTAATTGCGGCATTTGCAACAAGTGCTTTATAATATGCATTCGTTGAAGAACTGTAAAAAGACGTCACACGTAATTAACTCAATTTAATTGCATTACAACACACAATTTTACATTTTATAAAAAATAAGATGGAAGCCCATTAAAATATATTTATTATTATTATTATTAAAATGGAGCAACTAAATATGCAAATAAATGTCAATATTTGTAAAACTGGTTACCAGTGAAAGTGTGCCACTTTACAATACTACGTGTACCAAACACATCAAGTCAAAATGTTAAAATGTTTATATTAATAAATATTCAACCAAATCATGTCGTTTAATATAATTTAATTGGTCAGAGCAAAGGGGAAGGTCAAACTGCAATACTAAAACTATAATTAACATAAAACTTTTAAAACTCACCTAAAAATAGGAAGAAAATAACCAATACTGAATAGAATCGTCAACAGTCTAATGGCCCAAAGGGCTATTTCGATTTTGTGTTGCATTACGTGAATCTTAAGCGCTTCGAATCCCCTCGTATTCCCGGCGTTGTTCTCATTTTCACTCATAGTGCTGGTGGTCTGCGAATGAATAAATAACTGATGACGCCAGTTTTGAGTGTACGTCGCCACTTACTAAACAACTAGTATACTCACCGAAATGATAAACCAAAAACCCGCAAATCCCTCGGAATGTTCGATTATTCCCTTGGAGGAATATTACGTACTGCGCTTGATCCAAACTAACCACCGACCACGAATAAAGCGAGCTCAATTATGAGAACGTCAGAATGCTAATCATCCACGGACAGGACGGACATACGCTCTCCGTCTACCTCGTATTCACTGGCGTTCAAGATAGGAAGTGAAAGCACATGAGCGATATCACAGAGACGTCGCGATGTGCAGCAGTGGCACATTAGTTCGTGTCCATGGAACTAGGGGCGTTAGTGATGTTTTGACAGTCGTTAAAATGAAATTAATACAGCGCCTTTCAAATTGTTATCATATATGACCTCGTTCTATTCGATAAAACATTCAAGAAACTCATATCTGATTGTAACTTATTCTAAAATATGACTTTAATTCGCTCAAGTCAGAACTGTAATTTCTTTACCTTTAGAAAAAACTTAAATAATTTGCTCCAACCTAAAAGTTTGAGAATCACTGATATTAATTTATGAACTCATTACATTTTTCATACATTCATTATTAAGTGTTTAATTTATTTTTTATCAATTGAATTAATACTATTTTTTATAAATGTATGTCTGTATTTTTTAAAATTAATCTTATCTTATTCAAGCGATATTCCTTCAAGGTTAAAGGGATATGTATCACAATGGCGACAGTTGTGAAATAAATATTCTAAATAACGTATTTGTGCGATCAACATGATACAATTATAAACATCAATCCGGTCAACCCCATTACATACTTTGTATACTTAACATAATAAGTCAGTAACTCAATTTTCAAGGCATATGCCAACGTTAAACATAAAAATAAAGGTGAGCTTTTTTATTATTACGACTTTTAACGCGTTGTCTAATATTTTTAATGTTTACAACTTTATGTTCGTGGTTCAAAGTTCCTTTGAGGCTTATTAAAATGTAACAGGAGTTTGCGTATAAATATCACCGACAATCGTCATTTTCGCAATAAATGGCAACGAACAAACGATTTCATTATTTTTGTGCGGTTAGGATTGCATTCATATCCCCCTGAAATGAATTAAAAATAGGAAACAATTTGCATAGGCCTATTGCTTTAAGAGCAAAGTTGGTTATATCGGCTTCGTGACACAATTGTCACCGCGTTATTCTATTGGTCCTGGTTGCTGGTTCGAGTTTTGCCCATACCTTTTTTTTAATTTATAAAAGTTATTCATATGTATTTAACAAATAATAAAGAAGAACAAATAACAGAATATAAAAAGTGAATACATATAAATTATATATAATTATGCTCTATTGTTGGCCATTTGTGCAATGATGGATGATATTCAGGATAAAAACTGTGGCGGTCCAGACCACACATTAGCAAACATTAGATATTGCATTTCTTCAAGGTTTTTTCCACTGTCTATTCTCTCAATTTCAACTCTGCAAATCTTTCAAACCTACACATCTGTTTC
>WSZQ02096514.1:0-11965 GCA_019419845.2 Weissflogia rhopalogaster | reverse complement strand
TTAACTTTTATTTATAGTCAATGTAATATTTAATTAATTTAAACTTGGGCTCCGGTTTTAATGCATTTTATATGAAGCTTTCCTTGGCATTTCGGGAGATTCAATTGTGTGCGGTTTCTTTTAATAAGTTTTTGGTACGTAACAACTCGTTTAATAAATTTTCTTTTCATTGTGAATTATTTCATGTCGGAAAATGTGGAGTGATATTGTTGATTTTTTTTTTGATTTTTCATGTGAATACAATATACCTACATAAGCGAAAGGTTATGAATGTGGGGAATAATAATGAAGAATAACATTGAAATGTTTCATTTTTGTATAAACATATTTCTCATAAATATGTGAAGTACAGTGGATTTTTACAAATGGAAGATGTTGCCTTAAAATAATGGACTGTTGAAATGATGTATATTTATGCAGTTTATAATAATGCTGATTAGAAATCTGGAAAAATTGTATAATATGAACATTTCATTATCGATTTTGAGTAATTAATGGTTTTTACATTCCAAGGCAGTTCATAGCCATACTTGTAGATGGTGTAGTTCTTTGCCACCCAGTTAAGTAATGTGATTATAGTAGTTTCGTACCCGAGACCGCGGCGTACAAATATTTTCGTAGAGAGTTTATTTCTCGAGATATGTTTTCTCTAATAACTCTGATATTATAATTAATATTTCATAATATCTATTTTTAATACTTCTTCTTACAGACTCCCTGAATCTTCCGAAAATGAAATTTTAATAATAACAGATGAAAGAAATCGGCGAAAATGTCTTTATTACCAAAATTACAGATTTTTCCTCTTTTTTCCCATTACTCCCAAACTTAACAGCTTTTCCTTGTAATCTCTTCTTCTATTTTTCTCCCTTACCAGGTTCTTCTCATTTTCAATCATTTTCAGGCGAAGAAAACTCCTTTAAAGACCCCATTATTTCCGATTAAATATAACCCATCTTGACAAGCACCCAAAAATATGAATAATGCGAATATAACCGACAGCATTCCTGCAAATGCCCGACTAATCAATCTCTCGCGTAGTGAGCAGTGCTGATGAATGCCACAATTATCAATTTAATTGAAGCCTTAGTGAAAATTTATATCAGCGACGAGCCAGGCAGGTAGGTACCAACAGTCGGGTTCAGGACAGCGGATAGCGGCGGTGGTTTGTCACTCGGCAATGACCAAACTGCATTCGTTGAATAATTGCGGTGGCGGCAGCGGCGGTGGCGACGGCATTGCCTGCATTGCGAAATAAATCAGTCTCAATTTTCATTTCCCCACAAACATTCATATCACAGCCGCGTCGCGTTTTCCAATTTCCTCATCTTGTTTTCCATCTGGGTGTCTCATAACTAACGTAACTGGTATGTACTCTCTCATACAAATACACAAAACATACACACACGCTTACACATATACTGACACAAACACATACACGCCCCCTGGTGAAATTACACGCTCTGTGAGATCAGCAACAAACATACTTATTTTGCTTTTCTTTCTTCCCTTTTTTGCGTTTGGCAATAGTGAATGTTTGTTTTCCGCGATATCATTCTTCCCGCATCGTTAAATTTCCTCAGTAAATAGGCTATCGTCGAACATCTACGCACATTTATTTCATTTTTTTAGTAACTCGTAAAACTAGGCGCTTTTGCAAATAGTTTAGTAGATTTTTGGGTCAAAATGAAGCTGTCTTCATTTAGGTTCTGTGCGTTCTTTATACATGTACATTTAATTTTAGCACCTCAGAATTAGGGCAGTCAAAATATTATCGGCATCGATACCTCCATTTAATATTTATCGATATTTCAGGTAAGTATCAATAATAAGTATCAATGCTATCAATACCTAATAATTGGTTAATTGCTAATTTTTACGCCTGCATGCGTTAATTATAAGCTTGTTATAAGCTCAAATAAACTTTCCTATCGTGTGTACAAATAATTCATTCAAAGTATCAATGCATCTTTGATCATGTGGGCAATGCTAAAAAATAAGAAAAAAATGCACAGCAAAATGAATTCTTCTTCCAATCAATGGGATTATTTTCTTATAACTAATCATTACATGTACAAGCAATTGAATAGCGTTAAAGACTTAAAATAAATAAAAAAGTCATGATTTGGAAAATATTTTAATAAACACATTTTAGAACAGTTCATTTAAAAAACATGATTTCACGTCACAAACAGAAATTTAATTTCTTCCTTGTCAACACTCAAAAAAAAGGAATTTTCGTACTTCTTTGTAATCAATAAACCCAAAAATTGTGCGAAGCTGGTGAAAAGAGATCTAATTAGATGGACCGGAAATGTCTAGATATTCAATTAACTGGCGTGCGTTTGTGTCCGTCGGTGGAGTTTAATAAACATCCGTTTTGCGGAGAGGGCGGATCGCAATCGAAAGATAAGTTTGTAACTAACCAAGCGTTTTGCTCGTTAGTTGCAAGGTCTGGCTCGTAATTGGCAAATCTACTTGCCGAAGTGGATAGTTTTGTGCTATGGGACAATGAACACGTGTCGGCAAATAAATAATGCGCAAGATGTTTCCAATGGTTGTAACAAAAAGAATGTAAGAAAAGGAGAGGACTGGAGTATAATGGAATGAAGTGATGAAAAGATTGATTTGAGTTGATTGAGAAAATTCAAGTTATTTCATAATCAAATTTGAGGTTTTCTTGATAATAGACTTGATAATGTACTATTCAAGTTTGTTAAATGAACTGCTGTTTTTTGAAGTGATAACATTTTTATTGGAGGTTAATCTACCAGTACTGTTATGATCAGTCGTAGAATGTATATATCACAATTTAATCCAAATCATTAATTTAATGTGCACATTATAAAATAGGAATATAAAAATATTGTGCCTTCAAATATGAAATCCCACATTAATAATACTACAAGCTGGTAAAGATGAAGCCGGTAGCCGTTTGTTTGACGGCCTCCTTAGCATACCAATGATATTCATGGGCCTGGTCGACGAAAGAAATATAAGGAGTTCGCTCAAGTTTTCTGCTAGGACTTTCTGTTCTCTGCAATTATTAAAAGCAAATCACATAAAAAATGAAATTGTATTGATTTAATTTACATTTTACTATGTTCGTCATGAGAAACTGAATAGATTGATATATAACATATATTTTTTAAATTACGTAAAGAAAACAAAAAGTTATTTAAAAATTAATTCGATTTTATTTTAACATATATATCTAGGTTATGGGAATATAATTTGTAAAAAAGAAAATGCACAACAAAGTTAATATTTGAGCAAAGCTTGTCATCGTTGTAGGAAACATGACATGTTATAAGCACACAAAACAAGATCAAACTTCAGCAGGTGCCAGCGTCTTGATGTCTTAATGGATTATATAATTACGCAAGGCATTAGAACGTTATAATATAATCGCAACGGATTACAAATAGCGCTACACCGACGGGACGATCCGACGATATACCGCCACAACATCGCCTCCCTACGCATTAGTGTGTATAATCGCTGCCTCCCTGCCCATCCATTAATATTACAGACTTGCCCCATAATTTATTTAGCTTATTTTTCCAGTGAACCCAACCCACGGATGCGCCACACCGTGTGTTATTCATGAGAATGTGCATTAAAAGTTGTAAAAACTTGGCGAAAAACTTTTGTTTCTCGAATTTTACTACCCTAATAAAATAAACACGGTTTTATGAATGTGTAATAAAATCGTTGTAGTAAATAGAAATGCATAAAGTTGATGACACAACGATCTGCTTTCGATATTATGGAAAATGGTTCAATTCATTTACCATAGTTTAGGATTTCCGAAAAAAATGGAAAATATTTTTAAAAAGCGGTTTTAATTTTTAATAACTGAAAACCGGTTTTCGGTTTTTGAGATATTGAGGCATTTGTTTGAGATTTAATCAGAAATTAATTAAATTTTGAATAAGTATAGCGCATAATGAAGATTAGTCAAGTACCAAATACATTTTCGGGATTTTGGTCTACTTTAAAACCGAAAACCGCGGTTTCTATGTTATTTACTTTTAAAAGTTAGTTAAGAGTATAATAATAGTGTAATGAAAGTTGCCTACTCCACTATCAGCACTCAGTTTTACTCGCGTAATAAAAAAATCTGTTGTGCTACATACAAATGCGTAGATTTTATCTGATATAATTTTTAAGAGAAGGAAATGTTGGCAGCCGTTTTCATGACAATAAGTCGCGCGTGCGGCCGATTTCGAGTTTATGAGGTCGCCGCCATCGTCCGAGATACGAGATCTGCCAGCCCCTTTAGAGATAGGTGCCATCGGCATTTAGAGAGTTGGTTGGATAGGATAATTTCGTCGGACAACAACGCAACGCAACGATGACGACGCAAATGTTTTTACGGCTGCACGCCCGTAATGTCTGGCATTCGTTTGCGCTTGATTCGCGTCACGATGCGTTGCGTTCCGTCTCGTATTATCGTGATCCTTTAACGGATGCTGCGTGATGTGGCAGCAGTTCTCTGAGATGTCTTCCGGGAAAAGGGCTGTGGGTTGTTTCATAATTAAATGGGTTTACTGGGTCAATTGTGTAGTATATCTTTTATTGAAATCAGTTATAATCGTAAATTGTTTTCTTGTTTTCTTATTGTCTTATAATAAACGAATAAGAATAGAACAATATAATGTCAGACTTGGATCTTTCAGTTTCCTACATTGGTACATTTATTTTGATGAATTCCAACCTCTAATGTAGCTCTAATGTTGGTTTAAGTGACCAGGATTTGATTTTGCTCGGGAAGGGAAAACGCGTGGATATTAAAAAAACTCGGAAAGTTCACCACGAAAAAGGGTAAAGGTAATCTTATGATGTTGTTTATGATTTCTTATATGATGTTTTATTGATAGAAAAGTCGAGGAACGTGTTCCAATAACAATCAATTTGAAATTAAACGAATCATCCGTGTACGGTTTTAATGAAGTCTAACTTCTTTGTAAGAGGAAAACTGTATAGATTAAACTTACTATAAAAACTAACAACTTGTAACAATATAAAAATAGAAATTTAGAGGAGATAGTTGCGGTACAAATAAATTTATATTTCGCGTAGTTTGTTAACACAGAGGGGTTCAATTATGAAGTTTGAATCGGATCAGTAAGGACTAGGAGCTCGAAAGCGTTAGTTAATCATCATTGCCAAATCAAGTAACAATATTAACATAAGTCGACGTGGGCCCACGTTGCTCAAAATGGCGACACAATCACTCTCGAAATAAATCCGCGAACTGAAACCTTTTTGCTGATCGGGAAGGAAGAAGGCTCGCGTGCGTTACAAATTTTGTTGCGCATTTCCCACCCATAAAGACACACATGCGCACAATATTTGCCTAACAGAAACGGACCATAACAAATTTTATAAATTCATTCGTGAAGAATAGCAACATCGAAGAAATATAAGAAGATTCCCAGTAGCTGAAAGATACACCCCATCCATTACACTACTAAACTGTTTTCATTCCTTTCCATCATATATTGATTCCCATAATATATTGATTCCGGGCGCCTAAAGATTATATAATTTGACGTACACTTCTCTAGCCTCTTTAGGACCCTCAAGACCCAGTTTTCCAGGCATACACAAGTTCTAAACTTCCTCTCCAAAAATTGAAGGAAACCTTTCAATGTTTGCAGAGGATTGCACCATAAGGATTCCGGAGTATTTACAATATATCCTAAACGAATTTATTGTGAGGTAAATTCTGGAATTAATAAAAAAAATCGCATTTAGAAGTAAAAAGTATCAATATCCTTATTTCCTTCATCAGGAGGTCAATCAACTTTGGTGTATTTCACTTTGTTGAGCAATAAATCAGGAAAGCACTCATGCTCATTCCTGCACGTCGTGTACGTTCTTAGCTGTTCTGCGATCATCAAAATACCTCCCGGAAACTAGAGTCTACTGACTTCCCCGCAGCCATCAAACGTGACTCTCATTCTTATGATATTAAACCAAAATACAGCCACACCCATGGAATTGTTGACGAAACCACTCAACCACACACAACCATTCACACAGTTATCACATTATCACAAGTCTGTCCATTATTTATACTCTCTTCATTCGTAGATTCGCAGAGTGGTTAAACACTAAGTACTTGTCACGGATTATGGCACTTTTTCACATTTACCAGCAACTTATCGCGGCTTAAACACTGGTGCTCACGACGTATTATTAATCTGACCCACTTCCATGACATTAACATTTCATCTACATCTACTTCAAACTGGCGCCACGCCACTGCCATCGCCCCCTACCCACTCTATCCCACCCGACCCGCAAGGGAATGTAATGGGAGCCGCCTTAGTGGTTCATAGCCCGAAAGATAATTCATTAACGTCCACTTCCGGGCGTTGTCCTCAAATCGCTGGCGCCACAAAACTGGCTGGAAGTTTTTCTGGTTTTAGGATTTCAAGATGTCGAGTTGTGGCATGACTAAAGGACAATGTGCTAGTTATGCTTACGTCGACAAGGGGCATTGTTCTATTTCACGGATGTTGGTGCCAAAATAGTGGTAGGTTTGGGGAATATGTCCTCTGTTTCCCTAAATTTAGCATTTAAGTTTAAGTCTATGTTCCTGTATGTAGGATTTTTCCTGAATATATATGAAATGAAGGGTAAACATGTCAAAAAAAAGCTATCGATAATTTTCGAAATTAAATAATATTTAGTTGTTTAATAATCAAAAATTATTGCCATCTATGTTAAAATACTTTGTACGACCATCAATGGAGGGCGTTACTTGTTAAATTATCAACATCCGTATATATCGATATTTTTGATATTTTCCATATGTCTCTATAAAATTAAACATTCGATAATTTAAGACTATTTCCCGAAATATATTTTTTGATACTAGAATCAACAAAATTAGAAAGAAAGACCAAAAAAAAACTAAATTGTGCATTTTTCGTCTTTGGATTCTTCTGTCATGGTTCATAGATGTCGAAAGTTCATTGGTCCAAAATGAAAACAAGAGATAAATCACCAAAAGTAGGTTGAAGAAGGAGGACAGACTCAAATCGGGGTGAAGATGGGGTTAAAATGATATCGGCGCGTACAATGCATCCTCAGGATTATGGAAACACTACCAGTGGTGGGAATCGATATACGCATTCCGACTTGTCGGCACCATGAAGCACTCACCGCCGCCACACCGTCGTCGTCGCCGCCACCGGCGCGTCGCCGTCATTGCTGATGGCGGTTTTCTGGAGCAAGTTGCGAATAAGAGTTTTCGGGTGGTGGCGGGCGGTACCGTGGGTTTTGGTATAAGTGGCGGAAGTACGCCGCAAGAGGAGTGGGACCTGATTCATGAGTGGCGGCTTTGCAAATACGTATACGATGACAACTTTTTGCATAGGTCTTTTTATATCTTTCGCAGAGAGAGGGTATTTTATCTTATTTTCTTCCACAGAAAATATGTTTAGAGAACTGATGTAATATCGAAATATAAAAGGAAAAGGAAAATGAAGGAGTTTTTGTAAAGTTTGTTGCCTAAGATTTTAGATTCTAGGAAGTAGATTAGAAGAATGTTAGAAAAACCCAATCGGCACTAATGATTTTTTTTCTGTATTCTTATCTAAACTAAATCAACAACAAATTCTTAACAAAGATATTTGGAACTTAAGAATGAACACTTTGCTATATTTTCTCAATACACAATATATTTGGCAAACTGGAGTAAAAAAAAATGTAAATTAAAATATACATATATAGTTTTCTAATTAAAAAAAGTACGAAATGTAGGCAACCAAAACTGTATTCATTTGAATTTTCCTATCCCCTTAACGAGTTAACAATTTCGGAAACGGAAAACCAAAACGAAAACATTCGACAAACATCAATTTGTACGAAAACTACACAGCCTAAAATAGAACGAGGCAAACGAGATATTCATCGGCGGTGGATTTTTAAAACAATTACGGATAAAGTATAGCACGGGCGTGAGGCGGCGGGGTGTTACCGAGGGTCATGAATAATTCAGAACCAATCGTGGGCCTTTCATCGCCAAGAACACTGCAAGGCGTCAGAAAAGTCTGCGTCAACAGAATCTAGTTTAGGGAGCACGAGGCGTCGAATTATAGTTAACATAAATTAAATCTCTGCCCGGAGGACCTAGAAACATCAACATCCTCCTCCCAACATCATCGTCCTGCACCCACCGCCGCGGCGCGCCGTTGGGAAATGGATCGCGCTTTGTACGCGTTGAACTGCAATTCTCCGGCTCTGCACAACTTTATACAAATATCTTGGGTTTGCAAGACTCACTTACAAAGAGCGAAACTTTAGTCGAAAGTCCTGAATACACAGTTATTAGAAAGCAAGCCATATCGTGATACTCAGAAGGAGATAATTGTATCTGCTTGGGTTGTGATTGTGATTCATGATAAAGTTTTGTATATTCAGGAAAGTTTACAAGTTTCGAAGTATTTTAAATATTTAAAAAAAAATTGGTACTTTCATCATCTAATTCCATTTGATCAAGTTCCGACAATGGTTCTACAAAGATATATACAATAGTATAAATATAATGTATACATTTTGCAGTTCCTTACTTAATAGCTGCCGACGTTAATAATGATATTCGACGTAGACGTTGTGAAATCGTCCTCCCGTCAAAGAATGAAGTTAAAAGAACATCGATATGAATGTCGTTATTATGTAAGTCATTACAAATCCATTGGGCATATTATATATTTGTTAAACTAGGAGTGAACAACCTTTATTTAGGCATAAATCGTGGTGCATTGCTTTTTCATCACAATCTTATAAAAAACTCAATATAAAAAAATAAATAAAAAACTCTACAATAATTTCATAAATAATATTAACAAACATAATAAATTATACCAAATAAGTTCCACTCCCCGCTATTTTATCATCCCTCTCTTTCGCAACCCTCTCTCACGCACCGTTTTCTTAACTATTATCTCATTCTCCCGTCTCCCTCCCAACCATTCTTTTACATTCTCTTACACTTCGATATAACGCACACTCATATATTCATAACCTATCCACATGTTTTATCCTTGCTCCTCCCTCCCATCCTTTTTAAAACTTATGAATCTCTCCGAAACAAATGTCAACAAATTAAACGCAAAAGTTATGCCAACATCTTAATAAACATCGGAGGCTATGAAGTAAGTGTTATATATCAATCCCTCTAAAAAACTTCCCCTATTAATCTCAGTAAAATAAAACCAATCGTTCCAAAAATTCAATCATTCTTTTTTTTTACCTTATCCTCATATAAAAAAAAAACACGAAACATCACCAAAGTGTTTACCAGTTATTTGTTCGCTCAAACTATCATTTAAAAGGTGAACGTGGCCAAATGGTTGAGTCAACACGTGCCACAGCCATCGGAAAGGTGATGGCACGAGTGCTGGGCCCCGGCGCCGACTGATGGGATTTTCAAACTGTTATTCCGCCTATAGTTTAATTTGTTTGGCTTTCCGGGAGCTTCACAACCTGATGAACTAACATGCATTGACGTCCTTTACATTGCCCACAGGCATGCGTGCTGCACGAACAACAGTAAATTCAGTATAAATTCATTGGTGGGCGAACGTTCCTATACCGAAAATCGAAAATCGAAACTCGCGAATCATTTAGCCCACCGAAATAGAATCACAAATGTAAAATCTAACCAAAATGTATCTGCTTTCATACGTTCCATACGTTCTATAAAAGCTAGTATAAATTAAAGTAAAACTCAATTAAATATTGTTTATTGGAATATCCATGTCGCTTTTTTCGGACAAATAATAGTTTATTGCATTATTGGCAAATGTACAGGTGATGGCAGATTTCATTACTTCAAATTGTATGGAATGTAATACAATTTCATAGCGCGCTGACGACTATATTGAAAATTCTCATATTTCAGGCATCATTTTTTTGTTCCCCGTAAATATTGCGTTATTCTGTGTTGCGTTGAAAGCCTGCTAAGAATTTCTGCAGTTGGAAAAAAATGTAAAATATTTGAGCTGTAAATTATTGTCACGTAATCAAAATATAAATAATAAAAAATAAATATTCGGTGAGTAATAGGAGCGTTTGAGGGAGGAGTGCTGGGAGACCAGCATATTTTGCGTAACTTCAGGTTTCATTTTCATTTTGTTTACAAACATTACTATAATGTCAAATTAAAAATACGCGAAAAGCTTTTTAGAAAAACCTTAATAAACATGCCATATTTTACAGTTTTCACGTTAATTACATTGATTTTAAACTATTGCGTATAGTTTTCAAGATATGAACAATCTCCTTTGCTCTTTCTAATATGTTATAGGGCTTTTTACGGTGTTTAGTCTCGAATTAAGTTCTTTCCCACTGATAGTGGCTCTAGGTGATTCCTTGGTTCTTGTGGTTCGCTAGATGTTTCTCGAAAAGAGAGAGAGAGAGACCACAAACATATCGAATTATTAAGTTACTTCCTTTATTTAAGACCTCGAGTAACTCAAGCCCGACGAGTAAGGAAACAAAAATCATGATAATAAGTACAAAACACATCCAACAATTTTTCAGGAACATTTTAAGAGTCTTAAATGGTGCTATGACCATGCACTTGGTCTTAGGTATCTCCAAATTGACAGTTTTGTAGTGTTAAACTGGTGCATCATTCGTTGAAGATTATCTTCGGTGTCTGCTATTAACACGGCATCGTCCGCATATCATACGATCTTCAATTTTTTCTCTTGCATCCTCTGCACTTTTGGACACTGCTGATTATTTGTTCCATGATAAGGTTAAATAATACTGATAAAAACATTAATAAATGTTCATGAACTATTTCAACCAATTAATTGTTTCGAATGAAACTAACAAGTAAGTTCTTTACTACTGCTTTAAGTCATTTGTAGCACATTCAACAAATTTTCAAAATGGTCCATTAAATTTCACAGTTCAATTTTTTTTGTTTGATATTCACAAAAAATTTCATATTTATAATAAATTCATTGATGCATTAAACTTTTATTCGAAGCTGGTAAGTCTTAAGCACCACAGTGGGACAAGAAAGACAAAAAAGAATAACCATATAGCATTTCGAGTTCCTCTGATTTGGCGTGAGTCAAGTAACCACGCTACGGACCATTATTTTTGAGTGACAAGTATAACAAGATTCTCATGAAAACCTTGTACATCTATGAAATGCCCAGATATTCCTTCAATTTTAAAGCCAATGATCCCACATGATCCCATCACTTGTCCAATACCAATACCATCTTTTAACTACCACGAAGGAGCACAAGGAGATATTCCAAACTATCGATAAATTAAAGAACTTTATGTTGTACTTCTGGACGCTGCTATAAAGTTTATAGTACTCTAGTTAGTAGTCTAGTTATATGTGCAATACTTTATTTTATAAGCGAGTTATTTGCTTTCATACAATGTTGAACATTTTTAAATGCAGTGGTAGGCGCGCAAGCTATATTTCAGGCAAACGTTTCCTCCACTAACCTGGTGGAGTTGCCTTTAATAATAGACTAACTTTCAACCTCAGAAACTTAAAACTTCGCCGAAAAATGATAGAAAGTTAATTAAAAAATACAATAAAATTAAAAGCCGGAAATAGTTCCGCTTTTCCACTACATCTTTTAACATCCGAATGAATATTAAATAGCATCCTTATAGAAACGGTAGAAACGGTAGAAACCGTCAAACTTGTGTTTTATGACTTCATCTATCTACTCTACGAACTGAACTGCTCCTTGCAACTGGAGCCGTACATTCTTGAAGAAAACTTGGGAAAACAAACCAGGCAAGAACTCCGGCCAAGCACTTTTTGTTATGAAAGAACTTGAGCAAACTTCGGAAAGATTAATGTCGTTTCTCTTCATTATTAACTCATCCAGCAAATGATTTGTTTTTCATGTGTCTTCATTCCTTCGTCTTAATTTTGCCCATTCAGGTTTTGAACCGTAGC
>WSZQ02096503.1:0-11965 GCA_019419845.2 Weissflogia rhopalogaster | reverse complement strand
GAAAAAGATGGGGCGACCTACTGACAGATCACCGAAGTGGAACAGGCACATAGGGCCTACTTAAGACGAAGAAGAAGTTACGACCCTGAAATTGCGGTTGTAACAACTCCAATGTAAATATTTTCAAAATTAAAACTGAAATAAACAGGAATATATTATTTATATTTTTAAAATCATATACCAATCAATTTGCTGTAAAATAAAGCTGGATATAATCCTTTAGTTTCCAGCCATGTGGCGCAGTGGTTTGGTTGATGACTACTGCCCACGAGGTCCCGGGGTCGATTCTCGGTGGGAATGCATAGTAAAGTGAATTCTTCTTCTTATCAATAGTATTAGCCTCTAGTATTAGACTAATTACATTGAACAAGAATTGGATAGAGCTAATGACCATATCGATGTTTGGTAAAATCAAACAAAAATGAAATAAAAATAAATAAACTACATTCTTCTTGGATATCCTTAAATTTGATTCACGAATACCAAAGATGTGTATGTTAAAAAGTAAAGAAAAATCAAGAACGAATTGGAATTGGATTTCAGTTAGTTATTAATGGTCCATTTAATAACCATGTTAATAAATGGCCCGTTTGATACGAATAAGTTTGACTAATTTTGAAAAACAAGTGTAATTAATGAAATACGCCCACCTGGACAGCGCAGTTAGTAGGGCTTCGGACCACCGTGCAGGTGGACGGGTTTCCAGTCCCAGGATGGGCACCCACAAGCGGGAATTAATTTATTATATTAATTCACACTAAATTCACACTACAAATTCACATTCATAAAAAAGCCACTTCAATTAATTCACACATTTTTAAATAATGCCAAACACCCAATGTAATATCTATTATTGTTTTGAACCAAGGATAAAAATGTAGTACAGTGCAGACAGTACCTCAGTTTTAACTATGGGACTAAGTTCCTTCGTCCCATATGGCGATGCCTATGAGTTACCCATATAAAATATAATAGTTAAAAAAAAATACCCCGCGAGTTGTAAGTTCTCGGGGCCTTGGTTAGAGGCTTGACTGACTTAACCCGCACAGTAAGTCCGACACGCCGACAATACTCAGCAACAACACACAAATAACACAACACGGGATATGAAGAGAGAATGGTGTAAATAATGCGACTTACTTGTTCAAATGCTGGGTAAAAAGTGATTTTATTTTAAGTAATCTTAATACATGCAAGCTTTGATGGAGAAGGGTAGCCACCCTGGCGCATGCGCAGCTTAAGAAGCGCTGCCAACATAAAATATATTTGGAGTTCTAAATTCGCCAACAGCGTCGGTGCGGGGGCGCGAACACAGTATTTATGCAAAAGTTGGTATCTCCTGATGGACAAAATATGTATTGTACGAAATTTGTAATAAACAAATAAGTAAAACATCAGAAGCATCAGTGATTAAACGTTTCCAACTATTATAAACATGTTTTATCAACATCCGAGAGAAGACTCCATCAACTACATATAAAATATTCCATAGATAGCCATTAAAATATATTTATTATTTTAAAATATTCCGTTATATACAAATATTTTGTTCCGTTTCCGCGTTAGATAGGTGCCGCGAAAATTTACATTACAAAAGTCACAAAAACCAACGAACCTGGAACTATTTTCGGTTCTGGATAGAAATCCGTACAGTGAAGGTTCCGCATACGGCAGGTTTCAGTGAAGATTACATTCTACGTA
Source organism: Weissflogia rhopalogaster (assembly GCA_019419845.2). Taxonomy (NCBI): domain Eukaryota; kingdom Metazoa; phylum Arthropoda; class Insecta; order Coleoptera; family Staphylinidae; genus Weissflogia; species Weissflogia rhopalogaster. The sequence goes on along the minus strand of WSZQ02096503.1, from coordinate 10,264 downwards.
GAAGATAAAAAGATTATGCCCAGGGCAAGATGTGGAACTGAAGAGCAGGGAAGAAAGGTATGGATGGGGCATGAATACATGAGGTGTGTGTGGTGTAAGGGGATTGTCACACCGGCGGCGCGGCGTCGCCTCGCTTCGAATTTCGAAGCCCGGTGCGTTCACATAGCGAGCGCGCTTCGGCTTCGCAATTCGGTGGCACCCACCCGTCGGTTTTGGTGCGTCCTTGTGTCTCGCCTATATCGTTGAGAGATTCATGACTTCTACACAGGTTAAATACCCTGGCAAACTAGCAACACTATCTCTTTGTAATTACATTTGTTTGACAAAGGTAAGCATAGAAGCCCGAAGCCGAAGTGGCCGGTGTGAACGACGCGTAGGAGCGGGGTTGATTATTGGGATCAACTTGTTGTATGTGAGTTGAATGTAGATGGGAAAGGGAGGGAAGAGTGTGACGTTGATTGAGAAAATTGTTGTTATTATACATTCTAAGTTCAATTTTATTGTTGTGGTTTTACTTTGTGTATATTTTTAAAATGTCTATTGAATTTTGGATAATTAAGACAATGATTAATGGTACAAGTCCCTATGTGTCCCAAGTAAGCGGCATCCACTGCAACTGCAAGTAATAAATTATAACATAATAATAAACATAAAAATAAACCAATAAATATACCGATATTACCTCAAAACCACCGTATATTTGATCGATTTTTCACCATTATAATTATACAAAAGAAATATTAATATAGAAATTAAAAATGACCCTGTAAATATTACCAAGAAAACATGTTATCAAATATTGGGACAATATCTAATCTAATTGTAAGGTTGCACCTACACCATTTTTCTATCATATTTCTACATTTACAGTAAACGTTGATATCTGATTTTGCATCACATCTATCATAATCTACAATATTTGATAAGAATGGGTAAATATATATACAATCATCACTTTGCAATATATCACACCCGTGTGATCCTACCGTAAAAGACATCGTAAAATGACTCATATAATCTAGATGCAAATTTTCGATTTTGGAAATACCTAAAATACCCAGCCAATTTTCACATGGTTTGGTGTAGAATCGGAAAGTAAATACCTCGTAATATGACCAAGATATGGGCAAAAAATAGTTTGATTGATCCCATTTAAAATACATTGCGAAGGTGCATAAAAGACCATATCTCTATTGATTATTAATATACCCATTATTTCATTATTTCATTACTAGATTCATATAATAATACCAATATCACCGTAATATCAATATTACGGAATGGAATTTTCCACTAGTTCTTGTTTTCACTGATATTTATCAAATAAAAAACAGAGAAATTGGATCACAAAACGGAAATTTTTAAATTAACAAACGTATGCGTTTAAAATACGTTTGCGCCTATTTAGCGGCTTGACGTAACATCAGAAACATTGGGATGATAATATACTGGAATATAACTGTAACGAGTAAAAGATAATTTGAAAACACATTAACAGATGGCGCCAATGTGTATTTTCGATACCAATAAGTATCGATACTTTTCTTCGATACTTGGGTATCGAAAGTATCGAAGTTTCAAAAGTATCGATAACAAAAAGTATCGATACTTCGTGAAAAGTTGACGTATATAACACTACCTTCAGTATGGTACGACACATCTTACAATTAGTTTATGTAATTGAACCTTCTAATAATAATTCTCAGAAAGTAGAATCCATCATTAATAATTAATTATGGAGCAACTGCGAAATTATTGACTCATTATAGACTACTCCAATAGATTACGTAGAATTGAGTTATGAGATTTTCCTAGAAAATCATTGAAAAAAGAATGTATAAAAGCAACTGTAGATTAATTTATTTTACCAGACAGCGCGATCAAACCTTCCGAAATTCATTAATAATTTAATTTCCTCAAATGCGCTTACGTGTGCATTCGCAGATTAATTTCATTGCCGTGTGTTGGCAATAAAGTTCGTACGTTCGGCGTAATAGGATTGTTAATAATTAAATCGCACGTATGGCACGTACACACATTTCATTCGTGGGAGTAGTAGCCGTTTGATGAAACGCTCGTATTTCGCGCTGCATGCACGTTAAACTAAACATCGAGCAAGTTCATAACCATAACAACCGCAAAGCCAGCTGAGCGGTGAACACAACAGTCTGGCTGGACAACAGCAGGATAAATATTTCACTATGACTGGTGGGAGCGCAGTGGCAATGAAAATATCACTGACCATGAACGCAGAACAAGAATTATGACATGCCCATTGATATATTAAAGTGGTCATGCAGCAATTTTGTGATTGTGGAAGTACACAATATGCATTTGAGAAAATAAAACTAGTAGGAATAAATATTGATATGACAAGTTTTTTGTTGTTGTCAAAATGATGTATAAGGCCGCGTGCATACACCGAATTGCGCTTGTGTTCACAAAGCTTGCGATTAATTGCTCCTTCGAACGCAGACCCCAAGGGGACATATGTGTTTTAAATATATAAGTGTTACCCACAGCTTTCGTTTTTGTGTGTTTGGTAGGGATGTCAACTTTTCACGAAGTATCGATACTTTTTGGTATCGATACTTTTGAATCCTTGATACTTTCGATACCAAAGTATCGAAGAAAAGTATCGCTACTTATTCAATGTTCAAATTATTTTTTACGCGTTACATTAATCTTCCAGTATATTATCAACCACATAAGTAATAAAATTGATGCTTGTAAAATTACTGATTAAGTAAATTAAAGCTAAACTAAGTTTTGATCAAAAAGTGGCAAAATTTAAACGAATTTGAATTGTAGTGAAGTATCGATACTAAGCACCAATGCACCAAGTATTTTAAAAAGAGGATCAAGAAACGAAATTTCACTCAAAGAACGTGTACCATTCTAATTGGTGGTTGTGAGTAACAGATGGCCTCAGTTGGAGGGCATGTCAAAAAGTATCGAAAATGACCGATTCGATACTATCGATAAGTATCGAAAATTAAAGTATCGATACTATCGATAAGTATCGAAAATTAAAGTATCGATAAAAGTCGATAAGTATCGACAAGTGGTATCGATACTTATCGATACCGATACTTATTTTGACATCCCTAGTGTTTGGGTAATTAAAGGGATGGATATTGTCAAGTACGAGGCGACATTCGGTCGTTTTGGTCATAACGACTTTATTTAGATAACCTATATATCTAAATAAAGTAAATAAATATATAGTCGACCAAGACGATTTGCAATGCTAAATTGACCTAAGGCTCTCATGTGAGTTCCAGGCGATAAATACATGGCAATGACATGGCCGATAAACTAGCCAGGTTTAAAAACCAAGTTCATGAAACAAGAATCGTTTTGTGGACTCTATGGAAAAGTAAAAACACTACCGATCGACGACAGACAAAATGTCTAGTAAAATCTCATTACAACCAAAGGTACTCGATCTGACATGGAACGAGTTAAAATATTCATTGGCCTCATAATAGGACATTGTGTCCTGAGGTACCATCTGAAAAAGAGGGGAAAGGAGACCAAAAATATGCAGGCTATGTAAAGAGGACGCAGAGTCGTCTGAACACTGGACATGTCAAAAAATATCGATATTTATCAATATCGATATATTGGCCTGAAAATTTCGATATTTATCGATAAAATTAAATTATCGATAAATATCCATAATATCGATATCAACATTTTTAATATCGTTTTGACATGACATTGACGTAACCGCCGCGCCATTTAAGAACTATTCTAAGAAGTTCAAAATTGGCATGTTTTTCTTTTTGGAGCCATATTTTAGGGTCTATATAATAATTATTAATCGATTGATATTTGTTGGAATCATATGATTAAGATCAATTTTTTTGCGAGCCTAGTATTGCAATTATAATACTACTACTTTTATGTATTACTACAAGTATTATATTTGGTGGAAAGATATTATATTTGATAGGACTCTAACTCCGAAACTAATTATCGCAGCAACTTGTGATTCAGCGATAAACAAATGAGTTATATATGAGCCGTTTTTAAAAATAAACAACTGGGGGGAAACTGTGGGGGGACCCGAATTTTGAAAAAAAAAATTGAAATTTTTAATTTGAAAAGCCGTATATCGAAAACTACTAGCTATATTTCGTGAGAACTCGCACAAACTATCTGAGATAATACCCTGAGAATTTCATCCCGATCGGTATGGAACGATTTTTTCGATTTTTGACAAGGGATACCCCAATATATGTATTATATATGCATTCTTGTTATAATTGTTAATATTTTTTTAAATATCGATTTTCGTCATTATCATAAGATTAATAATAACAAAATATCACGAATTCAGATACACTGGTATAGTCGATGTATGAGTCCGAGATTTGATGTGAATTAATGTTCACTACAGATTGTTGGAAACTGTAATTAGTCCTGATTAGTCCATATACAGATGGCGCGATAATATCGATATTTCCAAGACAATATTTTGATATCGATATATCGAGAAATTGGAAATATCGATTTCGACAAATATCGATATTTTATCATCGTCTGACATGTCTACTGAGCACATAATGTGCTCATGCAAGTCAGCGAAAAGTTTGAGATACAACCTCCTTAGCAAGGATTTCCTACTAGCCGAGGAACTGGTCGGGTTACCTCCCAAGGATGTAGTATTGCTGCGCTGACCAGAGATGGCATTTAGTTTTAAGTTTGGTCATCCTGCGCCTTTCGGTCAGACTCGGGTGGTGAAAACGCCATCGTGACCAAGCTTCCGGTGCGTAGGGGTATATAAATCCTCGGCGCACATCACTCGCCCTTGTTTATCTTCAATCCGACCTACGCTGCGTAAGTCTACTCTTCACCATTCTGTTTATACATGCACGAAGTCGACACCGACATATTGTACAAAAGCAAATATACGCTATTTTTGTTAATTGTATATGTGTCTTTAACATCACTTGAGTAAACGTGCAAGTAAAGCCCTGTTAGATGAGGCCCCGCGTTCTAAGCGGGAATTAAACCTTGATAATATAACCGCGACTACCACGTAACAGATGTTGTATGATACGTAAATAACCTAGGGCTCCTTTCATGATCAGGCATTTGTGGCAGAAATCTTAATCAATTTACAATTCAATTCAATTCTCAGTTCCCATCATGCTTGATCCCTTACTGGACCCCTATTAACAACAACCTTCATTTAGATACCTGTCATTTCTAACAGGTGACATTATAGATAAGAAATATTTTTAAACTTCACAACGTTGGCCGCCTGCTGCACACGGTGGGGGAACTGGACACACCAAATAGACTCGGCTAGGCGGGTGACCTCTCATGGACGCAAATATTGCTTTCGGGCCGGAAGAGTGAGTCCCCCCGCCTTGGACGCAAAGAATATTAAAAGTTTAAAAAAAGCTAAGGAAAAGCATTTCACAAAAACGTTGGGATACACTGTTCTAAAAGGTAACAAAGGGTGGGAAGTAAGGATATGTATACTTCGGTTTGTATATTTTAAAATGTTATTGTGGGATTTTATTGTACCACAATACATGAAATGAAATATAAGATGAATGAGATTAAGATAACGAGGAGATCCAGGCAGAGGCGGCAGCTGGAGACGATCGACTCGTACTTGTCGACGGGGCAGGTAGGTTGATGTGAGCCTCACTGGGGACGACGGCCGGTAGCGGACTCGGTGGCGGCTGCTGGCGCCGGGGTAGTCGTTGGAGGCGGCCGGTGAAGGACTCGGTCTCTGTGACGGCGGACTCTCTGGTGTCGGGCTCGCTTTTGTTGGCATTCGATGATGATCTTCGGTGTCGAGCTGATTGAGTGACTAAATGAATGTGATGACGAAATGTTGACTATTTATAGCAGGTGAAAATGCTGACGCGACCATTTCTTTAGTTCGCCACAGCAGAACACGTGGTCAGCATTTTCGATGTTTAGTCTCGGCGGATGTTGGTTACGTGCATATTATGGTTTATTGATGTTGATTGTGATTGTAGTTTGTTGACCCTAATATTGTTTGTGCGGCACATTATCTTTATTAAGATTTAAAGAGCCAAGAATTTTATGAAAATGAATCGTACAATAAACTTAAACTCAAAGACAAACTTTCATCATAATCTGGAGAATATCACTTACGTAGCTAATTTTTGTTAACATAAATAAAAGAATTATTTGTATTAACTGCAGTTAATGTAAATTTAAAATTTTCACACAAGTTGGCCACTTTCAATGTTATATACAGATAAATGGTACTAATTGCTATGGAATTATCCGTTTGACAATTGACAATGATTGACGACAATCTGTGGATCGCGAATTACATGCTCTTCGGATGTGTAGATCCACTACTTGTGTATGAACATATATGAACACAAAACATTTGTGACTCTTTGAAAACGTTGAAATTTTTTAAATTCAACATTTTTGACGATTCCGACTCAAAACGTTGTCGACTACTGGTATAGTAGATCCACAATAACACGAAATTTAATTAGTACCACACACCATACAAGCAAGTAGTAACATAATTAATAGATATGAAGTGTTACCTAGGTAAATACCTGGACTGACTATGTTTGGTCCTACATGCTTTGTATAGAAAATATCCCTTCACTCTCTCGCTTTTAGGGATTCTCGATCATTGCAAATCATCAGTTTCACAACTTCTTTCCACTTCATTCTCCATTCACCCATACCCATCTTTGTCAAAGGAAAAATTTAAACGAACAATGAGGAACAGATTGAGCTTTTTATGGCGCCTAGACCAAGACGATTAGACCAAGCATCAGTCATGTAACGAAGTTTAAAAAACTAGGATTGATATATGCAAAAACATTATGAAGAGCTCAAATTATTTCCATCTGTTACGGTTTTTTTTTCAATTAAACCTGAGCGGTCAACGCCATTAGAAGAGGCTAGAATCCCCTTGACCGACTTCCTTTTGAATTCGGCAAGGCTTAGCTGCTCACTGCCTAGCAAAGAAAGTCTTTCCGGTACTAGGGATGCACAAGTGCACCTCCGACTTACATAGTCTGCAGCTTGTGACGTCGCCTTTACCAATATTGGCTAGGTGGTACAAGACCTCGGCATGACCTGTCAGTAGGCTAAGATCGCTTTTCTTCAGCTTTATAATTTCTTGGGCTTTATTGTGTGATACATCTAGCAGCCTCTTGGCCTGCCTAGGACCCTCTTTGTCCCTCCAGGCGGTCTCGTGACTAGCACGATGCCATTGGATCATGGAATGGGTCCATTCCTTCACTTGATAATCCACAGGTTGATTCAGTGCCATGGATGGTGGTTTCCGCTGCCTTCTTGACTAGCATATCCGCCTTAGTATTGCTTTAGTATTGTCTCGCCCCAATTTCTTGAGAACATTTTTGCAGTTCCAAGTTACCCTTGACTTACACTGCTCATCACGGAGAACCGTTAGTGCCGCTTCACAGTCTGTCATGATACAGATACCTTTGTAGAGCTTATTAAGACACTGCTGGACACATGCCTCCATAGCCATGATTTCTGCTAGAGTTATGGAGGGGGCTTTACCAACGGCAATGGATTCGTTCCAGTTTGACCCGTGAATTCCAGTACCGTGGTTTTCCCCCTTTACCGATGCGTCCGAGCACCAGATCACATTATTCCTGTCCTCGGTTATGCTGTTAAGGTTAGTTTCTGCAGGACTCGATTTTGTGCGCATGTTTGTCTTTTTGAGTGAGGGGGGATGCGCACAAATTTGTAGCGCACGCTTCTTCCTTCCCGAGCTGCACAAAAATTTAAGTTCGCTCAATTGTTTGAAACCACGCGTTTTCGCGGATTTACTACTTCGTGTCGCCATTTTGCATATCGTGTGTCGGGCCTTTCTTTTTTCTTATGTTAATATTGTTTTTTTGATTTGGCAATGATTAACTAACGCTTTCGAGCTGCTAGTTCTCACTGAACCTATTCAAACTTCTTCGCTGAAATTTATTTGTACCGTGATTTACCAATTGCGTTACACATCTTCTTTTTTCATAGACACTTGCCTCTCTCTTCTCCTTTTTTCATAGGGGGTCTTCCTTTTCTTCGCCCTACTGGCAGGTTGTTCATGGTCGGGCATTCAATCCGCATGTTCGGACCACTTCCTTCTTCTCGTCTTGCTCCATCTGACGATGTCCTCGATGTCTCCCTTATTATGCTGTTAAGCATTCGGTCTCGTATTGTCTTTCTAGTTATTGCTCGCAATGTTCTCATCTCTATGTTGTTTAGCACCTGTTTGTTTTTTTTTGTATTTCGGGTCTGATTTCTATCACGTAGATTCTATTTGGATTCTTCCTCACTTTCGCTTTACATTAAATTCCTACCCGACTAGGAGTGTTCCAAATTCAATACCACTTCTACTTCCAGGTTCAAACTATCTCCATCCCAGTTCGAATCTTAACCTTATTTCTAATGTTAGTCACAATCCGAATCGTACGCGCATCGCCCCATCCCAAGTTCCCACAACTAAACTAAATCAATCCCTAAACTAAAAACATATCTATCCCAAACTAAGTGAATCGTCAATCGATGAAAATGTTTATTTAAATCTATTCTCCAGCGATTGCGAAATTTTAATTTTATTCATTAAAATACATAACATCCATTAAATAAATCCAATTTCACATCGATGTTGTGTCGTTGGTGATAAAAATTTCACAAGCGCGGATAAATCGAATGGAGGGAATGTTTTCGTGCGAATCACGAACAACCTGACAAAAAAACAATCTGCGCTGGGTGATTACAATTACACTGGAATTTCACGTGATTTAATGCCAGCAGTCGTGCGCCCGGTTCGAGATTTATAATACTCGCATGAATGAAGCGATGTATGTGTGCGATTTGTTCTATTCTACATCTCCACACCTACAAGTGCGGTTTCAACATACGCTATAAACGTATACATGTATGTAACAAATGCATGTAACAAACAATGAAGCTGTCATGCGGAATACCGAGTGAGATAAATGTGGCATCGGTAATTGTTTGGTATGGGCGCAAATTATCTATTGTTTTGTAATTTTCTAAACTGAAATTAAAGAAAATAGCTGATAATTGCGAATGGTAATTAATTGCGTGTTGTAAGTATACGTGGCCTATATTTGAATATTTAGGAATTTAAATTGTTAATTATATGAGGTGTCGAAAAGTAGCTCACTATATATAGATGCATGAAGTTAATTAACATGGATGTACATGTTTGAAGAGATTTGAGTCCATGTCCATTTCCTGTTAAATTTTCGTTAAACTATTTTTGAGGCGACTTTGTTAGAAATATATTTTTATCATGAGGAAGAAAGAATAGAAGTTAACCAACCGAAACGACAGTTATTAATTTATTATATACCGAATCACCTTTTCCTGACGATAAAATGCTATAAAGCCATAAAAGAAATTACTCCCATTGAAAAAAATTTGAGGACCAAAATTCTGGGATACCTGTGTACGTGAGTATGTCTGAAGATGTATTCTTTGCATCCGAAATGTGTATTGCAAGCAAAAAATCGTGTGGTTGCGGGTTATAAAATATTTATTTCTCCGCAATACAAAACGCTAAGGCGTCTGTCAGACTGCCGGCGCGGCGCACAGTGTCCAAAAACCACCGTTTTTGGCCACAATACATTCACGCTCGTAACGAGCAACCGCGCGCGCGCATTTTGCAATTTTCGAGAAGTTCTTTTGCTGAAGATTTGTCATACTAAATATGAAGATAAGAAGATGAATCAAACATCAAAATGCCCATTCTTCTACTTTCTTATGGTATCTTAATTAAACTTATTAAACTATTTCAATCCTATTACGATAAATCTCTTTTATACTGTTTTTAAAATGAACTGTTTTATGAAATTTTGAATCTGAACTTCAATAGTGGTTTTTCACCTTTATCCGGCAATCGAACAATATGTCACATATATCAAATTATTCCCCTTTTTATGTACTTTAACATGATATTAATATTTTCTAATCAATTTTTGTGCAGCTATCGATTATACCTTGTTTTATAACATATTTCATGCATTTATCTGTTGTTTTCTTACAAATCAACACATATACTCTTTATATCTGCGTGTTTTTACGGGGATGCGTTGTAGGCCCATCGCCCAACCATCCTGCATAAACATGTGCGTCGTGATAGTATGCTGTTTTGGTCATGATCGCTGCACAAGGGCCAATTTCGGGTAAAAAACGAGACATTAATCAATAATTCGAATTTTAAGCACACCTTTAAGATTTTCTGTATTCT
>WSZQ02096480.1:24595-55530 GCA_019419845.2 Weissflogia rhopalogaster | reverse complement strand
GTAGCGCCTTCTCTTGACAAATGTAAAAAGTTCAAACACATCAACAATGCAGATTCCTACTTGAGCTTTTCGGAGAGCTTTGTAATACTTCTATTGCCTTACAGATGGCGCCCTGAATGTGACCCCGAAGAACTTGTTGACAATTTTAAGTAATTTCGATAATAGGTTTGGAACACGAAATAAATAGAATGCAGGTATATTTTCAGGTACTTTATTGCACTACCTAACTTTGCAGATAATGCACGTTCATGTACATATTTTATACAATTTTTCATTTTCAATAATAGTAATCATAATAATGCTCAATAAAAATATATGTACAAATGATGATAAGTGTTAGGTGTTTACAATGATAATAGTAGTCAATATAAAAAAAGTATTGGTAGTTACGGTAACCACATTTCGTTTTATAATTTTCTGCACTATCGGTGTCGGGCCGATCATCAACGGGTTCATCATTGCATTTGCGTAGAATATTTCGATAGCCTTCACAACCTAATTGCGCGCAACTGTGTGCCAATACCTCCGCATTCAATAAGTTTTGCAACAATTTGTTCAACTTTGTTTAACAATAAATTACAAATCAATATGTTCAATTCCCACAAATCAATATCAAATATTAGATTACAATATAGAATCATAATAAACGAAAATAATAAACAAAACAGCTTTTACTTATAATAAACATATGCGAAAATAAAACGCGAAAACAAAATATTTCGCACAGTGTAAAATTCTTATTTTTTTTGTTGTTGTTGTCTTTATCGGTTGTTTTGATGAATTTATCGTCATAGACTTTAAAATGTATAATAAATATCTCCATTTTCTTGTTTTTTTTTTCTTCTTTTCTTTCTAAATATGATTTTCTGCATTTTTTAATTTATTTATATTTCGCTTTTTTTACGTTCGTGTATAATTGTGTCCATCCGCTTTTGAAATCACACGCGATTTCGCCGCCAGTGTGTAATTTGTTAATTTGTTCTGTACGCATCATTTCGTTGGAAAGACACCAACCAGCAAAAAAGGAACTGGTCGACACTTTAATTATGCTCTTTAAATCTAATTTGAATAAATATACATGTTATTATGTATACAATATTGAATGTTGTGTATGTATAATAGGCAGGGGATTCGTGTGCAAACACGCATTCCTTCCGACGCAGCAAACAGCGCTAAATCCGGCGCAAAAAGGCGCGACAGCACGTCGATGATCACCGCAGGAACTGGAGAGGAAGGAGATATGTCACAAATCGACATTTCATCAATCCTCCGCACGGCGGTATTCGAATAAACTGCGCGTTGTTTGCGCGTGGCGTGTGCGCGCGTTTACACATTATTTGGACACGACACACATAATAAGCACTTGGGAATTTGTCTACTTAGAATCTATAAGCATTTGTCTATAAAAAAACCAGAAGGTTGAAATGAACAACAAAGCGGTGAGCGACAAGCAGCGACTACAAAGGAAAAATATTTCAAACATGATAACAAAATTATAACAACTTAAAAACCAACGCAGCAGGAAAACAGGATTCTTCTATAAAGCCAGCGCCTAATCAAAAATACCCGTTTGTTTAATGATTAGATATCTTCGGTGCGTCTGAATGTAAAATAAAAACAAATTTGGCTACGCGTTCCTTTTTGTAATAAGTATATTTTCTTTTTTCTCAAAAATCTTATATCAAAAATTTACTTTTTTGTCTTCAAAAATATATGTTCTACGTTCTTTCACGGTTCACATTATTGTTTATCTGCATTACGCTCATGCTAAATGACACACGCAGCATATGTTTGGAGAGGAGGTGTTCGTGTTCATACCGGAGGGTTGTTACAAAATTGTGTGATGTTGATATGCCGAAAAAGTATACAATTATTTGTCCAACCACAATGCTCTCTACAGGGTGTAAACCACCGGCAAACAAATCGACAAACGTGATGCGGCTCAAAAACAACGCTCAATTTCGTCAATTTCCACTAATTTTGAGCGCATTGCGTTGAATCGAGTTGCCGCCGTGATCCAATTTAAAGCCACAACAATGATCGCACACAGAGAGTTTTTTTTGTTTGGAAAAAGTAGGAATTTTTCAAAAAGTCGTTTGCTTCGAAAAATCTACGTATTCATTCTTATTCGGCTCATTTTTCGCGTCTCTTTTTTAAATTCACTAATATCGCTGCTTATGTACAATCTACTAGAAGCAATATGTATAAATATGTACATATCCAAAGTCGTCACCATTTTGCTAATTGAACATTTTGTTTTTTCAAAAATTAAGTCGTTTTATGTCCGATTCAATTTTAAGCACTAAACTTAGTTTGTAAAATCCCACAACTAATTGAATTCGACATGATGTGCCTTCCCGTGGTCTCGTTGCAACGTCCATTCGAATGTATATTGCATTCAATATATTCATGATTAGATTTCCAAACAAAAACATAAAAATTAAGGCAATAAGAAACAAAAATTTCACTCTTTTCTCTCGCGCAGAGTGTGTTGCATTATATCACAGACTTTTTGTTTTTGTTTTACATAGGTTTTTTGCATTTTCATTTGTGTGTACTCAGGCGTACGTATTTGTAAGCATTGTCGCATTTCCCCTTCGGAAAATCGCAACGCGCGCGTCAAATAATTCGCAACTGATTATTTATACTGCGATGAATTGACGGTCGTTTTGTCGACTTGTTTTGCATCCTTCAGCAAAATGAAACTCGGTTGCTTCGATTTGCATAACGTACTTGTACTCTTCATTTGCATTCGTGTGCATTGCATGTACTTAATGCGTACATACTTAAATGTCGTTAAGTAATCGTTAATAATAAATTATACAATGCTGCATATCTTTGTTTAAAAAATAACTGAATCTATTGGAGAGTTCTTTTCATTAGCTTGAAGAGTATAAAATGGTTTATTTCGTCGTCGCGCCTTCCGTTTATACACATCTTCAATTTATTTATATAATTAACTAACATATCACAAAAAAGTTTCCTATGCTTTAACGTTAGATTTATACTTCATTAAATATTTCATCTTTAATTTGTGTTTTGTTTCCCTTTCTCTCTCTCTCTCTCTGTCTCTGGGTTCTCTAATTATTTGGGCACCTAGAATTGAATAGCACAGAGCATTCGTGACGCTACGTTTCCAACGACGCAATTAGACTATGATAAACGTTGTTCTGCATCTCGCTGAACATCGACGCCTGGCCGCAAGTGAACGAGCTGGCGGCGGCTGCCGCCGTCGGACTGCCTGCCTCTGGCAGATTGTTATTGATAAACTGCATTTGCATTTGGAGGGGATTCATTTTACTACAACTATCACTAGAATTGTCCGCATAGTCTATGGGTGAGGACTTGAAGCGCTTCGCCGGCGGTTCCTCGGCGACGACAGCCGTCGGTAGGTCGTCGTCGTCGTCGATGGTCGTCAGCATGCGTGGCGTTGGTGGCATGTAGAATTGTGACAGCACGTCCTGGAAGTCGCAGCTCTCAATGTCGTCGTACGCCCGTTTCGTGTTCGCATTGGCATCGCAGTGAGCATCATGCAGCAACGTCGCCGTCGTCATCGCACCGACGCTGGCGGCCGTCGTTACCGTCTCCGTATCGTCCAGCACACTCTTGACACTCTCACTAATTTCGTCCCGTTGCATCTTATCGTAGTCGTCGGCAGGCACCTCCACCATAGGTATATCGTCGTAGGACTTCAACTCGTTCTTAATAAACTCACTCTTAATATTGAGGAAGTTCTCGCTGCCATCGATACACGTCGGGTAGTTGAGTTTCTGTTTCTGCAGCTTCTCCTCGCGCACCTCCAGCTGCAGCCGCTTCATGGTGTTGTTGATCAACACCGACCGGCACAGACTCACCTCCGGATCGTCAATCTTCTTCAGCTTACTACAGCTAATCTTCAACACCTTGCGGCGCTCTTCCTTTTGGCGGTACTTCGCCGAGATCATCGAAGGACGGTTCTTCGGCTGGCAATAGCCGGTCGCGTAGGTGCGTGGCGGGCCGAAGATATCATCACCATCGTCGATAATTGCGGGTGGCGACTTCATATCGATGTCGATTTGTTCAAGCTGTAAAAAACGAAACAATCACAAATTAATGCCCGCTCTCCTGTCAACGCAACACGTAAACAACTAAACAACATACATCTAGCGAGAAAAACAGTCGCAGTAGTTTCGAATTTAATCATGCACTTGTTTGTGCGGTGGGTGCTTCCTGCAAATTTAATGTAGGAATGTGCGAACAAGTTCAATGACGACAGCACGGTGTCAATGACGAAACAACGCAAAATACGCATTAAATCGCGACGAAAATCGACTGGCGGTGCAAAAAAAAACACGATGTCGATGAGCATGTGCTGTTTTTGCGAGAGTGGCGGCGAGCCGGGGCATCAAGGCTTTCGCGACCCAAGGCATCATCGCCAGAGCCCTGGCAAAAAGCGAATGTGTTACGAGGTCGAATCATCCACACTTTTATTTATTGTTATTATTACTATCATAGAGCGACGGCGTATTTTCGAATGTTTTTTGCAAACACTACAACGTGAAAACTACGTTGTAAAAAAATCCAAGGTATTCGTGCAGAACATATAACAAAATAAATTGTGTCTCTCATTCCTTTCTAGAATTTAGTATGAGATACAAATGCTCTTACATAATTGAATGTTAATCACAAACGAATATACCAAACACGGAATGCTTGCTAAAATGTGCAGAGCCTAACAGTTATTTAGGTATTTAAGTTATATATAGTTAAACATAAAATATAAATGAAACAGGAAAAAACTGGATTGGGAAAAAATGATTACCGTAATAACCGGGAACGATTTCATAATGGGCTGCACACTAGCATATTCGAAAAAAACAACAACATTGAATCAAAGTGGGTCTATTCAGTGGGCCTCTCTTCCAAGGGTGAAAGTCAAAGTGAAAGTGTACACGGTACGGAGAGCTCCTCGCGAGGCCCGCTCGCAAAGAGAATGCCGATGTGAATCGACGATGCGAATCGATTCCGCGCGGCACAATATGGGCGCATTTTTTCGCCTGACGACATATTTTTACGTCGTGCAAATGTCACACGACGCAACAATACTCGCAAACGACGCCACTCAATTATACGCCGACTGTCAGCCGGCGTAAAACAA
Source organism: Weissflogia rhopalogaster (assembly GCA_019419845.2). Taxonomy (NCBI): domain Eukaryota; kingdom Metazoa; phylum Arthropoda; class Insecta; order Coleoptera; family Staphylinidae; genus Weissflogia; species Weissflogia rhopalogaster. Next base: position 50,393 of record WSZQ02096480.1, on the reverse strand, counting down.
TTAAACCCTCGCTCGCAGAAACTGTGTCCAGTCAACTTTAAAGCAACGAAATGCACAGCACTGCCAGAGAGAGAGAGAGGGGACGAGAAGAGGAAATGAGGCGGCAAACAGGCAAAGCAATTATTGCCATGTTGGCGTGCGAAGATGGAATATTTTGTAATGTACTAGAAAATTTCGCGCCGGTTAGTCGGGCATTTCCGCAAAATAAGAAAAGGTGGGCGGGCGGACCGGAGAGCATTGGAAGTGTGTCGCAATGTGCCACATACGGCCAAAGCCAGGAGCCAAAGTCGGCACACGGAATATGTCGTCCCAGCGCAGCGTCACCGGTGAAGGAAGTTGAAGAAGGAAGTTGGTTGTGTGAAAACCCGCCGCCCGAGAATACAAAATAAAATGGGGAATCTCGAGTAATATACGCGAGTGTTGCATCAATCGCATGCGCCTGCTCGTGCCGACTTTTGGCTTGGCTTTGTTGTGTTGTTATTGAGACAAGATATAAAATACTTTGCGGGCAACCGGTGAAAAGTTAGCAGCTTTGCAAATAACCAATTAAGTTATTAAAAATGCAAACTCTTTGTTGTTAAGTGTTGCTAACCGTGCGTCTCTGGCCAGCGTTAATTGAATCTACGTATATATAATTCCAAAGTTATATCATTATTGTATCACTGTCTCTAGGTTAATTTCCATAAGTAATGTCATATAATTATTTTAGTATCATTAATTCCCTGATGTACTCGTATAACAACTAGCTGCTAACTTCATATCGGTGTGTGGCAGGAGCTTGCACAGTTAGCGTTCAGTTCAGTTCTGCGCCATTCCGAATGCAAGACACACACGCGGCGCATCGAACACACACAGCGCCTATCAATGCTATGTGAACGACGAAGCAGGAACGCTCACGCAGGAATCGGGAAAACTAGCAGCAGGACAGAAAATAACGCAAATATGAATGCGCCAAAGCGCAGGACGTCGGTGCACTACGTTGCAAGTAATAATCGGCCAAACCACCCTCAATAACCCTTCGAAATACCCTCGATACCCTGAATAAAAATAGTCCTGCCCCGACTGCGGTGTATGCGCGCAAATTGCGAAATGAGCAAACGCTTCAATAAATGAATGACGGACGACGGCGCTTCCAGCAGCAAAAAAAGTAAGAATGAAGAGTGAAGCCCTGGCACAAAGTGCGCGTGAGAGGAGAGCGCGATGAGAGCCGCATTGTAACGCAAAAAGAAAGTTGAACGCACGCCTCGCAGTGCGACGAGGACGCACGAAGAATGGAAACATTTTACGCTTTTCGTATCACGGAAAATTGGATTTGTAACGTAACATAACGTTAGCGTTCGGCGTTAAAAACGAAAAATAAGTCGTGGAATAAAAAAGGCCGCGCGAACGGGGTGCAAAATAAAAGCACGCCGACAAACGACGACCAACCCCTGCCCCCAACAACGACGGCGGGCATCTCGTACAAATAAATGCACAATAAACCTTTCAAAACACAAGTCAACGTACTGTTTTCAAAAAGTAACGATATTACCATCGACACCTGATTAATATCTTTAGTAGTCGCGTTTACGATCGAATTTACGCATTAGCAACGGCGATTAATAACGATTAAATACACACATATTGTTAGCGGGCAACAAAGAAAGCGCCGAAATAGAAATGTGCGTGACAAACAATAAGTCACGTATGCCATCCTATAATACAATCATAATTAAAGTTCATTACGAACGCCGAGCACACTGCGTGACGCTGTGTTTGCTGGCCAACAGCAAACTGCATTTTGTCCTCGGCCCGCATTTTTTATTTTCGGTAAGCCGGAAAAGGCACGTAATAGAACGTTCGATGGCGCGATCTGCGACGAATCATGATTAATGGCCAATTAAATAGAAAACCGGAATTTTCCGCGAACTGGCGCGTGGGTTGAGGTTCGACAATTGCAGCGGGTTTTGCGCTCGGAGCAATATCGGATCACATTAGGCCGATTTTAAGAATTCATGCTCCCTGCCGCTTTTTAAGCGAGACGTGCAGCATTCAAATGAAATTAAAGTTGCCGTTATGCCGGCGCCGCGGCCGGGGGGGCTTGTGTCGTCCCCGCGTGACGTTTCGAAATTGCCCACGAGAAAGAGCAAGTCGACGGCGACGGCCGGAGCGCGGCAAACTACGGTAATGCCAAGTGCGCTCGCTAAATGTACGAAGTAAAATGCACACGAAGAATCCGTTCGTTAGTCGTTTGTATGTACGTACGCTCTAGTAACCATCCAAGTCGAAAGTTGATTACGATTACAATAAAGGAAGTACGTACACAGTGCACAGTGCACAGTGCACAGTCGTATTCGCACGCACACTGAAACCGTAAACATTTCATTTCTAAAACATTACAACAAATACAAGTTGAGCGCAACAACAATAAGTAACAATGCCTTCGTATGATTGCGAGGCAAAAAAAAAACATCTACAGTTAGGAATTTTTGTCAATCTCTTTGCGTCACGGTTGCCAAAGTTGTAACAAGTTGCTTGCATCTTCTGAAGGAGGCGGCGGGGGAGGATTGTTAGTATTCGGGGTGCAAGGAGGCGGCGTGCAGTCGGCGTCCTTTTCGGCAGACACACTTCAATTCGGCGACGGGCGCTGCCGCTGGCGCGAGCGATAAGATAAATAAGCGTCGAGACGACCGTGCCGCCATCGTCGCGTCGCATCGAGGACGACGGCGGTGTGTCGACGTCTAGCCGATATCGATTTCCATATGGTATGAGCGAACGGTGGCGGCCATGGCGTGGGGCGGCGTACACGCATTCAACGCCACTTGTCTACATCGCGCACACTTCTCTCAGGGCCTACAATTGCGACACTCGAAGATAAACACCTCCCGCACGTACAAACACGTGTAATTCAACTTATCAAAAAAAAACATGAAAGAATGCATCGTTCCTTTCATTCCACACCTTAGAAGCGTTGACAATGAGGTGATAACACTTTTAATAACAAATTCGCACCGATCGGAAATTCATAATTAGTATATTGTACAACGAGCAAGAAATAGTACCAATTTCTCACGAGTGTGATGAAATGAGAGTGCTGAAAAGCACAACAGTGCGGAAAGGGCATTTAATTTTCATTGGAAGTTACAAAATAGTAGAATGAAAGTATTACGGCCTGCCATTTTTAGTCTCAGCCAAGCCGAAAGAGATTTCGGCACGAATGCGATGCAAAGCAATGCAACGCGGCATTATTATAAGAACATTACAGCATTGTTAGCTTAGCAAACAAGTAGGCAGTCAAATTACCACATTTTTAAGATATATATGACATTTCTTAACCAAAAACAATATTGAACTATATTTCTTATACAACCAGAGCAGAAATAATATATTGCACAACGAGCATGGAATGATACCCGTTTCCGCATGTTTACGTACGAGTGAGGAAAGGGCATTCCATGCTAGTTGTACACAAGACATTTTCTACGACTATTACGTGGGCAAATAACATTTTTTAATGAAAACGATACTGAAATGTGAACATTATACAACAAGAGTTAAAAAAAACATTCTTAGCTATCAAAAACTTGCGCTAGTCGAAATTGTGCAATTCCAATTGCAACTGGTGAGAAACTTACAACTTCTCGGTTCTCGATTCGTCTATAGTCTGTACTAAGCTTAAAACTACAAATTAATACGCTAGTAGTAGCCCCGGCCAGGTTAATGGATATATCCGTGCGTGCTGTGTGTTTTCACTGCAGTAATGTATGTACAAACGCAGGATCCCCTCCTAACGTCGCCGACCCACTAACCCAATTATGACGTCAGTAAATTATACGAAAAAAAATCTATTGCACACGACCACCATACCATGCCGCAAAATGCGCATACGTATTACCAAATCGCCGCATAATATGTGACAAATCGCACTGATCTCATTGTATATCGAAAGTTGCTTACGTTTACAAACTCGACAATAATCGCCATTTTTAGTACGCCACGCACGTACAAAGTGCATATAATAAACCATGCATATTTGCACTTCCGTCTACTAATTTCGAAATTTCCAAACACTAAACAAACGCCGGATTTTCCAACAATTTAACCGGCTAATAACTAATAAATTGTTAAATTAGATATGCATAGAATACTCGCATACAGTTTTTGCAATCAAACGCTCGCTCACTGGCTAACCTTCGCAGTATTGGCTCACTTGACACTCATGTAACGCAATTGTCGACGACTGGCATTCCGATCGGATGATTTTAGATAAAAAAAATCGCGCCAAAAGCCTTCACCGAAAGCAGCGCGCAAAGGAAAACGGAAGCAAAAACCAGCTCGCTCGCATATAATGATGAAAGCTTAATGAAATGAAGTTTTCAGTTATCCCATGCTCAAACAAACGCAACTGTATTGTTCCGTGCGTCGCGCCGCTCCGCGCCACAGTTCAAGTACAGTTACTCTCTTCCCACGGTTTACCGGCAATAAAACGTGCTTTACATTTTGCCACTCTCAGGCGCGATGAGTTGGAAAACAATTGCAAACTTTTCCTCGCCGTTGAAGTGACCACACCCCGCACCGCACGTTTAAAAGTGACCTTAGACAAGTTTGCAAATGCGCCACCGAATTCGTAAATCAAAACACTGATAACCTCGACGCACTTGAACCGCACGATAAGCAGTCAGCGCAGACATGTATGATTTATGAGCGTATATAAATATAAACACACACACACACACACACACACACACAGAGACAGACAGAGAGTGGTAGGAAACGACGATTTTCCGCGTACGATTATGACGCACCTGTTTATGAAAGCGCATTAGTTCCAGTTGAAATGCGAAATTTTGCGCGGCTAGAGTTAATAACCTAGCAAAAAGCGACCGATAAGAGAAGATAGCTGTTTTTAAAAATTTAAAAATAGCGAATTAATTAATGTATGGCGGTAATTAATTCGCTTGAAATTGCCGAAACTGGTAAACTTACTTTCTACCGCGCTGCTAATAAGCTGCAGTCGAAATTTTGAGTTTACCGAGTTGCATAAGTAGACCGGATAGAGTATAGAGCAGCATAGAGTAGGTAGGTGGTGGGCGCGACGCGACGGAGGCGGCTCACAGGTTGGCGATGTGCGTCTTTATTATCGGGGCCGGTTTGTTCCCGCGTTATGACTTCATCTCGCTAGGTATTAAGCATTAGGGTTTTTGCCTACCCGGCTGCCGCCGACACCGACTTCGACGCCGACGTGCCAGCTTGTTTGCGGCGAGAGTGAGCACGACGCACCGCGGCGGTGGAGCGTGCGAGAGGGGTCGAATATCGATTCCTGCGGCACCGGCTCGGCTCGGCTTCCAACCACCCACCCATATCAAAGGCGACGGCGACGGCGGCGGCGTCGGGGCGGGGGCAGTCCTAGTGAGAACGAGTGCAAGATAAGAGGGATGAGGGAGTAGGACCGCTACGCACGGCATCGTTCATAAGTTTAGTCCATACCACCTGCTTTCCTGCCTTCCTCATGATTTTCTAACCAGAATTAAATAAAATATCAGTGCATCGACTACATACAATCTCCTACTGCCGCGTTCCTCTTAGTAGAAGATTGTTAAATCACGGAAGAGTCTGAAAGAAAAATGAAGTGTTTTTTCTTCCAGGGACAATAAAATAAAAAATGCGTTATACCCGTGAGCGTATTCTACAGAAAGCCTGGCGAAATCCTAGGAACTTTCCGTTTCCTGGTTACTTAACCAGAACGAAATGCACCGAAAGACAAAAAATAATATTCGTTGTAATTAATAAGGGGGGCAGGAGTGGCGCATAAAACCCTAAGAAAGAAACTATGAACGCTAATCAGGAAGGTGAGAGTCAAGTCGTGCGCGGAGCACGACTACAAAGCAGAAAAGGATTTTCCACATAACGAAACTCTACCTACTCATGTGTCAAAACACCCTAGTGCCCTCGACAGGCACAGGATGATTTTACAACCCTAAACTATGCACACCGGAGAACTAAAGGGGTGTTCTACATATATGTATATACAATACATCACTGTATATCCACATTCACTACAGTAAAGTACTTAAACCTTTTTCACATTATAAACAACACCGCAACGATCGCATGCCGATTAATTTCTCTCGCTTGTCGTCTTTCGCCCGTTACAACCCCCTATATTTCGCTATAATTTAATTTTTCTCCTCGCATGTACAGTACACGACCCCGATTTGAATCAACTGCACCCATTTTTCCTTCTTATCGTTACATCTCAATCGTTCAGGCATTAGCATCGGTAGCGGCAATAATTAAACGCCGATATAATAAGGTTTAATGCGTTAATCGCTTAATTGTTAATGTTAACACTTCACGCCTCTATTATGAAAACATTCCAATGTTCCACGCACGCATGTATATCAAGAAATCAACGCAAACATTTAAAACCACGCAATCAATTGGGCAAAAAGTGGCTGAATCAAATTGCGATATCAAATTTATTTATTTTTATTTAACTGGAGAGCACTCACTATCTAGAGAAGAAATTAAGAAAGACGGGATTAATCCACCCAACAATAGGGACTTTACAACTCAAAATGAGTCGCTATACCCGAGAGGCTGAAAAAAACAAGGATATAGTATCAAATTTATAAGATTATACGTTCGGTGCGGTGCGGGATGGTGCCCGCTAGGCGAAAGACGGTGATTTTGATTAATTTAATGTGTATTTGGCCGACGAGTATGCGAGTGAACTTGGCGCTGAATAATTCCAGCACGCGGATAATTAATTGCGGGGGCCGCGTCGACGTCGTCGACGAGTTGGGAGAGCGACCGAAGAGTCTGGGCTCGTCTGTTTCGTCGTCCTGCTGAGGACGTGCCCGGCGTGTGCATGCTCTCTCAAACAACCGCCGTATCGCCTCCGCGCGGACCCACACAAATGTATACCCTCCTATCCCTAGAAGAATACACGTACTACAATATTTTGCAGTGCAAGTGCAAGCAAGTCATATAATCTCTTGTAATACGGAAAACCATCTATAAATGTACGCATACCGATAGGAAGTTATCAGTTAATATTATCGTGTAAATTTAAAAATCATGATTCAGAATGACCATAATCAAAAATAAGCTTAGGTTTATTATCGATTATGATGATTATGGATTATGGTTCTTGGATTATGGTCTATTATGTTTGTCTCTACTGTTTTTAAAAAGCTATAAAGTGATTTGAAATATCGAAAAATAGAATAAATTCAAAATAATGCTAGAAGACTAGCTGTTAACTTCTTATGGATAGATAGTGGGGGTCGGCGATGCACAGCCTCTCGCTTGCCGGAAGCCTTTGAAAACTCTCCGACAACCCCCGCAGCACCGCCACACATAAACCCAGAGAGAGGAAGACAAAGAAAGGCGAATATTGTGGGGACGCAGCGGTGCGAATGCGGTGGCAAACGTGCAGGAAGTCGTGGATTGTGGAAAAAGCCCTAAACTAAAACACGACCCGAGCTTATGGGTGTAGGGAGGGCGGTCGTCGTTGTCGTGGCGGCGGCGGCAGCAAATCGGGCGACGCGACGAGGCAGGCGACTTACTCGCCTATTACCGAAGCGCAACAGAGCCGTAAAACACGCCGGGTTCTCTCCACCGAACACAGCACGACGACCGACGCAACAAACAAAGGCTTCATATTTTTATGTAATCATGCCACGCGCCACGCCGAAATATGTCGCGCCACTTTATAGTTATCCAACGACCAACGTCGCGCCGCCGCCGTACGCGTAAGCAACGTTTTAATAATCAGTTAAATTGCAAGGGCGTGGGAGTACCGCGAGTTTGAGGGTAGAGAGAGGTGTGCGCGCCATCGTCGTCGATGTGCCGCCTCCGTCGTCATCATCGCCGGCACAGAGAGCCCGACGTCATTAACCGCCCACGCGCACAACCCTCGCACAATCTGTAATTTTCAGCGTAATGAAATGCGCATACCGATTGTCACCACGAGCATCCTCTCTACTCTTCTTAAACTTCGCGCTAGTAACAACAACAAAAAAATAACGCAAGAAATAAACAAATACAACTTACTAGTGCGTTGAACATCTCATCAAACTCGTTATCGTTCGTAATTTCCATCATTGCAATGTTATCACTGTTTACTGATACGGAATCGCACATTAACACTGATTATAACTATGCTCGAAAAAATAAAACTTTGAAAACTTTGTCTAACCAATAAACTCGAGAGGCAATTACACGACAAGACACAAATCAAAACTGTTGCTTATCGTACCATAAAATTTGAGGGGTAGATTTTGTCAAGCGTAGGGAGCGCCACCACCCCCACCCAACGCGTTAAACTGGTTTAGCCGGAAAACAACAGGTATAATCGACGCGCAACATATCGCGAATAAATTCAAACGCTATACCGTTGACCACCCCCTACTCTGTTTATGCCCAACTAATCCGAAATGTTTTATTTGCTAGCCTTTCGATGGAATGTATGAGTCAGTTAATCCGTTTTAGCGAGCCATACAAAACTTTCAAATCACTTTTGCCCCGGTTACGTTTGCAAAAGTGGCCTGAAACTTCAGCTACAACACAAAAACCCTGTCATTACTGTAGCTGCACAAAAGAGGTTTGTTTGTTCTGATAAGATATTTAAATCGGCAATAACATTGCAACGTCAAAACATCGGCTATTTACATTCCTGCTGCCTGTTATAAAACTTTATAGTGCCAAATACAAACAAACAAACAAAACAATCACAAAATCAACGACAAAAACGGTGTTTCAAATGTTATGATATGATGAATAATTAACACGCTTCCAATTATGCAGCAAGTCATAAATCACGGCGTTGAATAATCTTCGTTGCAAGAAAAAAATTTAAAAAAAAAGGAAAGCGACATAAAAACGTGTCCGCGAAACGAAACGATAACTGGGCAAATAGCGTGTTTATTTTCCAACAGCAGATTAACGAAAATTAAATTAGTTTCACACCTTTCTGAACAATTTATGTAAATGCCGCCAAGTTGGAAAATTAGCGAGCAATGCGGTTTTGTGCAGCAGCAACCTTGGGACGAGGCGATGCGTCGTGCATTGTGATAGGCCCTGCTTGCACCGGGATCCTAATTAAATCGTAAAACAATTTCAGCGAGGGCGCTGGAAATATTCCATTTTGTTTCACACACACACACACACGTGTGGAGTATGTCTGGCGGAAATAAAATCCGACGAGGCGAGTGAAATAAACGTGCCAGTTAATCGCAAAACAAACAACTGTGTGTGACTGTGTGACTGACTCCGCGCAAATCTCGTTATCAATTTGACACGACAATAGATTGTCATTGATATGATTACATTCATTTAAAATAACCTATAAATTCAAGCCAACACAATGGCATTTGTTAATATGGCAACTATGGACTTGAAAATTTGTTATTGATTATTAATATTAATTACTTGTAATTGATTAAAACTATTTCCCAAAACACAATTACCGTTAAATGATTCCAAGTATTTCTAATAGTAATTCCCACGATATTTCTAAATTTGTTTAAAATTTGAAACTTGCCTAATACTATGTAAAAGCGCCGCGGTTTTGCTGGTAAATCTTCGAATTCAACTAGGTAGGATTTTATTTTCCCGTAACCTGATTACCTGTCGCTTATTTTGTGGCCAATACAATAATCGCCTTTTGATTATTTTGAATAGATGTTAATAATAGGTATATTACTAAACCTAATAACATCTAGATCATCTTTTGGTGCAAAGGTATTTCACCTGCTCTTTTCCCGTCTGTTAATTTTTGGAAAGAGTAGGTATAAACACTTTTACTTTCTAGTAATATTATTAGTACATTTCACTGAAATTATGGTATTAAAGTGATCGTACTTATGGATGTAGGTAATCATATTTGTGTGTGTGTGGCTCTTCACCACAATGCAGTTTTGCCTGCCTATAATTAGACTTATTTTCAAATCCATTTTTGGGGGGATTAGCCCCGTGTTTTCCTCATTTTGTTTGTTCATTTTTTTTTTGTGTTGCGATTTTCCACTTTTTTCAGTCGAACGCTAGTTCCTTCCAGTTGTTTATCTCTGGCTCTTTTAGATCATTTGCCATCTCATCTAACCATCTGTTCCTTGGTCTCCCTCGTCCTCCCTTCGAATTTGGAAACCAGCGCATAATTTGCTTATTGTTAGCTGGTGCTGTTTCTGACATTCTCCATACATGCCCCAGCCATTCTGCTCTTCTTTGCCTTATTTTTCCGAGTACCAAGTCATTTTCAAGTTTCTCTTCTATTTCTTTGTTTGTCTAGGCTCTAGTTCCTTCGTCCGCTTGTTTTACTACTCCCAGTATTTTTCTTATTATTCGACTCTCACATATTGCCAGCGTTTCTTCCTGAGTCCTAGTCATGGTGATGGTCTCTGTAGTATACATTAGTACTGGTCTTGTAAGTGTTTTCAATATTTTTATTTTTGTGCTCTTGCTCATTTGTTTGCTGTCTAGTACTTTCTTGTCTACATAGCCTTTCTCGCTGCTAGTAACCATAACCATATTTACCTGACCGAAAAATACACGATTTTCACCATTCGTTTTCTCATATACTATAATTCAAAACGGTTTGAATTTCAGATGGAAATTTAACGCATAATTGATAAGCGCAGCTTATTATTTATACATTAAAGAAATCAATGTTTAAATTCACAATTAATGTTATGATGCAAATTAAAAAGCAACTAAAAATTAGTAGTTTTCAAGTAAAACGAAAGTCCAAAAGTCTTTGCAAAGACTTTGCTGCAGTCATACTTCATGACGATATGATGGTAGTAGTGCGTTCGAGGATGTAAACATCTCGTAACAAAATGTTCGCAGCCAAATTCCGATGTTGTATCAATTTTGTTTGCAAATTTTCATGTTTAATTTGGACATGGTTTATTTTTCCTTTCCCTTAATCCGTTTACTTGCGCCTACTTTGTAGCCAATACAACAATCGCAAATTTTCGAAAAAGGTAAAAGTAACCCCTGGTAATGCTTCTACGATTAATACAAAATTTAGGTGTTAAAATATTGAGCCTAATTTTACAAATTGTAAAGTTGTAATTTCTTTACTGTAATTTACAAAAATAATAATAATAAATAAATAAACATTCTCGAGTTTCGCTAATTTGTGAAACCAACATTCCTTTTTCAAAACCTCTACTAAAAACATACTTAACCTATCCATAAATATTTAACGTTTTTAAAATTATTAAGTAGTTACACTACAAAACTAGAAATACTTGGAATTGTTTAAAGGTTAACCTGAACGAATTAGCCCTTAAATTTGCTACAAAATATCAATTTTAAAATTGAAGACTTGGAATACAGGTAAATTTGCCACATTTAGTTATATTTAGTACGCTACGTTCTCAAAACATCCGCCAGCTAAGATGTTGAACAAACATTTGCATTTTTATTTACGATATTCACGCGCTAATGCCTTTTCGAGCAGCACGCAACGTGGAAAAAACAATGATAAACGAATGCGAATGATAACGCAAAACAAGCACCAAGTTTTTTTTAGGCAATTAAATCAACGCGGCGCGCACACCACACAACGCCACAAGAACGAATACGAGATTAAATAAAAGAATTTTTAATGACGATGGTATTTAATAAAGCTCATGCCCGTGCCGCCGTCAATACTTCTTGTTAATATACGTTGCCGCTTTTCCGTCGGCGCTCGCAATCCGGCAAGTTGCCATGGGAGTACAACAGTAAGTGGGATAAGAAGAGCGAGGTAAGAAAACACACAGATGCGGTTATGTCACTTCGGCGTCGGTGGGTTTTGTGTGCTTCTCTCCTTCATACCCAGAGAGCCTCCATGATCGAGATCGAGAGCCTTGGCTCGATGGCTGAACGCGCGCGCCACACTCAATACTGCGGCGTAATGATAACTGGTTCGCTCATTTAATCCGCTCATTAACGTCGCGCCGAGCCGAACAGAAGGATATTTCAAATGCGGCGCCGCCGCCCCACGTGACACACACACACAATGTGCTTCGGGTCGTTTAGAAAATAGCATCAAATATATTCGGTAGAATTTGGTTGTTCTTTAAAGTTTGTTGAAATTAATACAATTGTATCGACGGAAATTTCATAAAGTTCTTAGGTTATAATTTTTAAGAAAAGTATGAAAAAAAAATCCGAATTTCACAAAACGGTAAAGTAAGTATTCCTGTATGATAATCTCAACTTAAAACTTTGTTTAAAACAGGCCAAAGGTAACTTAAGCAACATTTGTCTGTGAAAAACATGATTTTAATAATTAAGTATTCATTTTGATTATAACTAATGAGGAAATCCTGATAAACACTTCCGGTTTTCAGGAAATAGTAAAACAAACAATCCTTTGTAATTAGCACTATATAAAATATAATTTAACACAGACGAAAGGTGGTATAAGTCACGTTTTTCAATGAAAAACTAATTTTTACAAATATTTAAACTTTTGAAAACATTTTCGGCTATAATTTTCAATAAAACAATGCTAAACACTTCCGGTTTTCATAAAATTGTAAAAAACATATCTCTCTACCATAATAACTACTTAAAACATTACTTAACGCAGGCTAAAGTTGACATTTTGCTGCTTTTTTAATGGTAAATATGTTTTAATTTAAAAAATGTTCAAAACAATTTTTATTTTAACTTCCAAGAAAACAATGATAAACACTTCCGGTTTTCACCAATTTGTGTGATTAACATTCCTTTATCAATACCCTACTTAAAATATGACTTAACATTCTTTAAACGCGACCCAAGTCATATTTTTCAAGAAAAAATAGATTTTCTAAGAAAACTTTTCCCTTTCATAACTTTTCAAACATGTTTTGACTATAACTTCGGAAATAATTACTAAATTAAAAAGTATATACAAGTTATAAGACTTTCACTTAACGTTGTTGAGTTTAATCCTCACCATTGTGAGTTTTACAAATAAAATTACATTAGAGATGTCATTATCAATCGAACTAGTTTTCATTTCTATTCAAAGCCTAAACAAACTAATTTTGATATTTTTATAAATACTTTAGTTATCGACTTGAAATTTTGAGGGAATATTCTTGAATAGCTAAACTATTCTAAACTAATGATTAAAGCTCAAATTAAATCGAGAAAATACAAGTGAACTTTATCAGATAATTAAATTTAAACACCTAAATTTTGTCAATTTTATAAATCAATGTGCTGATTACTCGATATTGTCACTTTCAAGTAAAATAAAAGAAATCAATATGTGTATAAACAACTCTTTGAAAATGCTAAAATATCCTCGAAACACAAATAACCCAAACCAAATACTGAATGTTCCCTTATACTTACAAAATAATCTGATACAAATTTTGCTGCTAACTTCCCAATGGTCAACCACCGTACCGCACCGACGACGCGACGATCGTTAGTCGCAAACACAAAGACGTAAAACTGCGCCCCTGAAATGATTTTGGGAGGCAAGCGCGTTTTGTTTGATATGCAGCTCGCTTTGTACGCCAAGAAGGCGCCGCATTTCTCATCGACGCGCGCGCGCTGAAAATGCTAGAAAGACGACGCGACGGCATGCATGTCATTTCGGCTTAGCAGGCGACACGAAATCAAGACGACGACGACGACGACACTGCTGCGTCGCTGCGCACAACGTCATTTGTCGTCGTCGTTCATCTGATGTAATTGACTATTAATGACAGCGACAAATGACTTCATAGCCTAGCACCATCGATAACGATAATCAATGCTTACGCGCGTATGTCTTATCTCACGGTGCGGCGCGGCAGCATCGGCGCGTGTTTTTCGCCGTTTTTTTCCTTTCTGTTTCCTCCTCGCTTTTCCACGGCAGTGAAAGTCATACACAAGTGCACAGTACGCGCCTCTGCAATAGCGCAGCTCGAGCAGAGAGAGAGAGAGAGAAGAGAGCATGTCATTAATTCACTTTATTTACGTTTTGGGACGTTTAACTAAATAGCGTCGGCAAACAAACACTGTTTTGGCTGCTCACTATTTTCGCTTCTTTACGCGTTTATAATTCAATTTTTTACACCCTCTGCATCGTAGTAATTAGATTTGTGTCTGATATTCGCTGTTTTATGATGTTTTCACAAAATAATCAGATTCATCAATTGAACTTAGCTTTGACTAAACATAGTTTTAAATATATTCAAAAATATATTAATCAATTTAATTGATATAAGATTGTATCACAAATTTATACGAGTTTTATGATAGTTCCTGAAACATTTCTAGTTCTTTAAGCCATCCTTAAGGAATTAGAAATGTGTAAATCGATATTTTTCCAAAAAACTATTGACGTCATATTCTAGGGAATTTAATTTTCCACAAAATAAGCCGTCATTGAGCCAACTCGGTTCAGTAGAACGTTCTTAATCCTCTACGCAAAATTGAAAAACAATGTCGTGAAAAAACGCGTTAAAAGTTGAGTGAAAATTAGAACAATTCTATGAGCTTTTTAAGCTATAACTTCCTAAATACTGCAGTTATCATCATGAATTTTTGAGGGAATATTCTTAAATAGTTTATTTATTCATTAAAAATATACATATTAAAATTACAAGGTCGAGTGATGGTGATAAATGAGGCTTCCTTAAACATGTTTAAGCATAGATTATTAAAAAAAAAAACAGAAAACCGAAAATCATTGAAAATTCAAAACCAAACACTATCTATCTAACGAATTTGTCTATTTGCCTCTTAATTTCCCATAAACTAAATATTCTGCAGATTGCAGAGTTTAAAACGTTCCACTTCAATTACGCTTCGACGCCAGGCGTTCCGTGTTTATTTTTCGGCTTCCCTAGCTTCCAAAAAGCTTGGAAGTCATTGCGCGTCGTTACAACAGCAACGGCTATTAGGTGCTATATTGGTACTTACTCACACATACAAACGCGTCATGTGCGCGCGCTACGTGTGCAACGACGAAAGGCGTTTACGTTGCATCCGTACACACACACGCGCTCGTTTGCAAAGCGTTCAGGGTAACAAATTGAGTAGAAAGTTAAACGCATTATGCACGCACATGCGAATGTATACCACTGGTTTTTAAAATAAAACCAAATTTGTGACTACATGATGCTCGCGCCACAACAACGTGAAAAATACGCAGCCGCCGAAAAAAAAACGACCGCCGAAACCATTACGGAGTAAACAGGGGAGGAGAAAATACATACATAAAAAACGAGGTGTGTAAAAAAGTCGGCATTTTTCAGGTTATTTTCGAGTATTCCGGATATTTAAGTGCGCATGAATGAAATTAAGAAATTAGTAAAACAAACATAGCTATTCAATATACAATGCGAATGTAACAGCGGAAAAAGTTTTCAACCGCGCACGCGGTAAAAATAAAAGAAATCTCTAATAAATTTGAGTAAATTTACGAGCGCGCCGGATTAAAGAAGTTTAGAAGGGAGGAGTTCAAAAGCTAATCACAAAATTCTCTCTCTTTTTTTACCATGGTGGCAGCACGCACAAGAAGGCATTAGTTATTAATGTATTTATCGAGTTGGAAACAAGTTGGCAGACGCAACTCAATACGACCGAAAGCGAAATGAAAATATAAATAAAACTAAGATCTCAGCTGCTCCTCACCACGCTTGCAAAAAAGTACGGACGAGGGACAGAGGAAAAAAAAAACGCGCAAACAACACAATTTTGATGAAATCAGGCAGCTAAACAATGCCACCGCGTAAAAGGAGCGAAAAGAGGACGCAAGCGCAGACAAAGCGCGTTTAGTAATCATACTTTAATGGACATAAATATCGACGATATTCAACTGTAGGAATAATATTTGCA
This sequence comes from Weissflogia rhopalogaster, assembly GCA_019419845.2. NCBI lineage: Eukaryota > Metazoa > Arthropoda > Insecta > Coleoptera > Staphylinidae > Weissflogia > Weissflogia rhopalogaster. The sequence goes on along the minus strand of WSZQ02096480.1, from coordinate 34,595 downwards.
TTTTCAACAGAATCTTAATTAGACTAATTGTGCAATCTTCGAAATTACTAATAGCATATGATTACATTGTGCTATTAATTGTGCTATTCATAATAAAAGTGAATTTTTCCTCCTTCAAATAATATACCGGGTGAGTTTTTTCAACGTGAAAACTTCAAATATCTCGAGAAATAAGCCCTCTACGAAAATATTGAAGGTAATCAAAATGTAACCATTCCATGGGGGAAATATGATCGTGGTAAACTCAGCCTCCCACCCCCATGGCGGTAACTTTGAAATTTTAAATGGTTACACCTATTTTTTAATGCAGTTTCGAATTGTACGACTAAAAGTAAGATTTGTTCGAAACATGTTTTTCGTAGTTGTTTCTGTAAGCGATAAAACTCAATTTTATGAATTTATTTTTCAGCATAAAGATCGCGCTATTTTGTTTTCTCTTGGCGCAGTACACAATTTATTATTACAGATATACCTAGTAATGATTACAGTAAATGTTGTAAATCATACTCATCGATTTCAATGCATGTACAAGTAACCCTCGATATACGCGGTCTTTAAAAAACACGTTTTTGATTATCGCGATTAAATGTTTTGATCTCACCGATAACTCATAATTGTATTTAAATTTGTTATTTACTGATAGGTGACATTTTAGATGACTGTTTATAAATAACTTTAGGAAAAACAATGTATTTGTAATATTTAGTCGTTTTCTTGGTTAAAAATTCAATTAATACATCTAAATGTAAATTTAAACTCTATTTTTAACTTTATAAGGCCAAAGTCTATTTTAATTTAAATAAACGTTGTAATTCAATTAGAATAATGATCGTACACTTAAATTTCAAGTTAAAAATTATCTTATAGACTTTTAATTAGTCTAATTGTGCAATCTTCGAAATTACTAATAACATATGATTACATATTATATTATTACATTATATATTGATGCAAACGTATTAATATTGCACATACTCCAAATACGGAAAATCGTCTGAGTCAACATTAAAAATGTAAATATACTAATTGTTTTAATTTAAACGTCTATTAATTAATCTATAACAAAGAAAACCACTAAATATTGCAAAAGCACTAATTTTGCTAAAGTTATTTGTAAATTTCGCTAGAAACAATGACTAAAAATGGGCCTAACACCGTTAAATATAATAATACACCCAAAATTCATACAAATAACATGAAAAACGCGCTATTATTATTTTTGAGATTAGTTTTGACAAGTGTGTCGCTTCCTCTCAACACAATATTCACAAGTGACACCCGTGCTGATCCTATTAGCTTCCTTTATAATATACCCGAATGAGATTTGTTGCACCATTCCTTTACCGACGCGATAGCTGGTATTTTATCGACGAAAACTCATAATAATATATTTTATCACCTCACGTAATTAAAAATTGTCATATTTTGAAAACTGTTTATAGAAAGAAATAAAAAAAGATTCAATGACCTATAATTTAATTCAAAATTGTCCAAGGTTAAATCACTTCATAAAAAGCTAGGAACAAAGTAAAATATAAGAAATGTTAATTCAAGGAACGAAACTGACCGTCACAGCACAGCACAGCGTTTTTCCTGAATTTCTCTGCTGCTCTGTTTGTTGACAAATAAAACTCGTAATTAATTCGTAAGAAAAATGTGTTCGCAGGTCTTCCGCACTCCACACTGAGGAGAGCGCGTCGATAATTAAATTAATCTGAATCGACAACCGCCTTTAATTGCGTGATGTATCCGCGGCGTTTGTGCGAGCAGTTAACTTGTTGTTAACCCGCAATAAATAAGCAACAGCCAACAGCAGCGGCGGTAGTCGTGCGTCTCGCTCTGGTACGTACCATGTATGGGTGAAAATCCTTTGTTCCGCTGCGCGTCTACGTGTTGGTGCACTCGTAGTCGGCGTGGAATTCGCACATATCCTGATTAGGCGATTGCGGAATCTCTCTCAACGCCCCACCCCTCTCTCTTTCACACAGGCTGCTCACTTGGGCGGAGATAAAAGGCGGCGATAATCCACAGCGCAACAGCAGAGAAGAAAAAATAAAAACACACACACACACACCTCCGGAAAAAAAAAACGAGAGATAACACTGCAAGGTTGATGGGGAATCACTGTTTGTTTAAAAACTGTTTTAAAACTGTATCCTTTCAGCTGTTTGCTGGTTGTAGTAGCTTCTTTGTTGCAGCAGGAAAATCAAATTACTATAGTAATCTTTGTAATTATTGCCACTCACTTGTTTCACAACTTGTTTGACACAATTTTTAGAAGTTCACTGTTTTTTTAAGAAAGTTTTTTATAATCCTTTGATTGGTTTCTTTTATTATCCTTCGATTAGTTGATGGTATTTGCAATTGATTAATAGTTGACACTGATTATGAGTTTAGTATATATATATATATATACACACCATGAGCATGGTGCGTAAAATAAAGAAAAAAAACGCGGCACCAAATAAAAAAAACAACAACGTAGTGGCTGACACCCGGTTTTGCGGTGTTTTTACTTTGCCTAGTTCACAGAGGCGCGCGCGCCGAACCGCTTCGCCGTTTGTTTGCACCGTATGGGTATATTTTTCGGGATGTGTATTAGAGGAGTTTTAGCCACCCTCTTTCAGTCACTCTCGCACGTATGTCCTGCTATGCGTCTCACTCGCTTGCGCTGGTGTAGGTTCAAGTTTGTGGCAGGCAGCGGCGCGCACACGTTACACCGAACCGGCTGCGAGCGCTGACTGACTGTGACTGACAATGCGAGCGCGAGCGCCCCGAATGACGACGGGCACACACAACCACGGCGCGGAGAGCGTGGAGCGTGTTCGGAGAGAGACTACGGGACGAAACGACGACGCGGAGAGCGTTGCGCAGCTCTACTCGACGGTGTGGTGGAAGTGGGCACGCACGTCTGCTTGCGCACCGCTCGCGCTCGCAGCGACAGTGCATTCGCATACGCGCACATCCACGCCGCACGCAAATACATACATACACACGCGCGCATATTGTTTGATAAATTTACGGACGATAAATTACGGCTTCATATGAGAGCAGCGGCGACACCGGCACGGCGCAGCGCGGCGCACATTTACGAAGATTTCGCATGGTGTACGCTAAAAATTTGCTAATGAACACGCCGCAATAACATATATTTTGACCGAATATGACACTTTCTCGGTGAATACCCCCCCACCCCCTCCTTTCGTTTTTGTTCCCTCGTTTTTACGTCATTTATTTTCTTTACGCATAAAAAATGGCCTAACTTTATTTAATCTCTAAAGAAATCAATTTTAATTTGAATTTAAGTATCTTTTCAGGGGAGAAATAAAAAATATAATCCATTATAGATTGTAGGGACAAATACAACTAGATACAGATGTAATTAATTAGTTTATTGGAGATTTTCACAATCATATTACATTCAAATAGGAAAAACACTGTTTGATGTCATATAAGTAATAAGTAAATCGGAATCTTCTAATTGGAATTAATTGTTCCGATAAATATGTAATAATATCAGGGAATCGATGATGTCCTTCTCGAGATATTTTGATTTTAAGATTCTCAGAATTTTTTAGAGATTACCCCATGTCGAAATTTCATTATATCGACATAATTTTCTATTTATTCTACGATTAATAATAGTTGGGGGTCGATTATGGAGTTTTCGAGATATCTTGAAAAATATACAGATTCAAAATGCAAATTTGAAATGTGTTGAAATTAAACCAAGTATTTAAATATCAAAAATGCAGCTGGTGTGTTAGACTAGACTATTCGTAAATTATAGCCGAAAATAAAATCGACTATATAAAATATTCAAATTGTTAAATAATAGACCATTGTTTTTACTGCATTTGCTGAATTGTTGAAAGCACTCTTTATTAATCCACTTTCGCATTTTATTGCTAATATATTAATAACCGATAATTGAATTCAATTTTGCCACAGGAAGTTATAAAGTGAATTACAAAGAAACGTACTGGTACGACGCAGAAAGTGTTTAGGCGTCGTAGAAATGAATCGGAAAGTAAATCTACCTGAAAATTTAGGAACCTTCAATTGCAGATGTTACGTCGAATGCCTGAAGATCACCACACACACACACACACCGCTGCAGGCGGTGTGAACTCCAGCCAACATATACTAATTTATAGCAAATGGTCGGCTGGTGGACGTACCTGCGCTAAAGAAATACATGCGTAGTCAAGTCGAAGGTATTTAAAGTCCAGTTACAGACTTGCAAACTTTGCTCATAAAGCAGATTGAGTCAACGTCGCCGTCGCAGTCGTTGTGCGTATTTCCCGCGAATTTATCGAATGATTTGTATCTGCATTGTGCACAAAATTGAGTATCTTGCTGTGTTTCTATTTGCGGGCAAAGATTGCTTCAAGAATGTTATGGAAAAAAAACGAATAACACCTAGAAAATGCTTACTTTTCGTAAACTAATGATAATCGCTGCGTGTGTGTGTGTAGTGTGTGTATAGGTGTGTATGTATGTAAATGTGTATGTGTACATGTGTGGGTATATATGTGTGTGTGTGTGTAAATGTGTATGTGTACAAGTGTGTGTTTATGTGTGTGTGGGTGTGAATGTGTGTTATATGTGAATATGTGTATGTGTACATGTGTGTGTGTGAATGTGTGTTATATGTATACATGCGTGTGTACATGTGTGGGTACACGTGTGTGTACATGTGTGGGTACACGTGTGTGTATTTGTGTGTAAATGTGTATGTGTACATATGTGTATGTGTGTGTGTGAAATTGTGTATGTGAACATGAGTGTGTAAATGTGTATAGGTACATGTGTGTATGTGTTTGTGGGTGTTTATTTAATGTGTACATGTGTGTGTGTGTGTGTACCTATAAATGTGTGTGTGCGTGTGTGTATGTGTACATGTGTATATGTGCAAATATGTACACACCTCATGTGTGTGCATACATGTAAAATTGTATATGTGTGAGAATGTGGCCATATATGTGTATACATGTTTATGTATGTGTTCAAACACACATACAATGTTTCGCTATATGGATGCACGTATGCATAGCTTTGTGGCGTCGATGCAAACTCGAGTTGCATACTATATTCGATATGGAATACAGAATAGAGTTTCGTTGGGGCGCAATAGCAATAGCGTTGGTTGGTGCTCGTGGTTGTTGGCAAATTGCATGGGATAGCCGTAGAGAGCAAGCAAGTTGTCGGTTTTCGTCGTTCGCTTGTGGCGCAGAGAGCGAGAGCGACTCGCAAAGCACAAGTCGGCCTCTGGCCTCCTCCTGTCTGGAAAGAGAGTAGAGCGAGGCCTGGTGTGGCAAAAGGGAGAGAGCGAGTGTGATGATGGCAACGGCAGCCCGGTCTGGAAGTGCACCCGTGTGCCCATTCCACGCCGATGCTGAAGTGAGCTTGAACCCATGAAATATCTATAAGCAGGCGGCGAACGCGAACAAGAAACGCAAAACTGAATGGCGCATGAGGAATGAGGAATGAGTGTTTTCCCGGTTGGTGCGCGCGTAGTGAGTGTGAGCGGGGCGATGTTGGGAATGGTGTGTTGAAATCGAGCACGCTTTTCGGGGGGAGAGCGAACGCTGCGCTGCTCGGAAGTGATACAGATTAGAGAGTGTTACCTTCGTTCAAGCCCTAATATTACAATGAAATTGCTACTAAAAATCAGTGTTTATTGGCGTTCGTTTCCATTCCTGGAATGAACGGATGGATGAATGCAAAGAGGGGGCTTTGCATTTAGTTTACAACAGATTTGTACGTCTATTAGCCGTTTTTAACCAGAGTTTCGTATCATATAACTCTCGTGATTTGTATGAGTTTCCCCAAATCTTCGAATCCGACATGAACCTAGTTTTTATAGTCGTCGTCCGTTAGATAAACTTGGATCAAGCTCCTTATACTTCTTTGACATGTGACCCTCCAAACTCTGGAGGAGCTAGGAGAGTCAGTTTTGCCCAAATTTTGGGCAAACGTACAAAAAATGTAATTTTATCAATTCATTTTGTAAAATAACTTGGCAAACATTCATCATTTATGAAGGAAACACTAATTTTTGGTTGCCTTCTAATAGAGATTTTTCTAATCTGTAAACTCAGTCTGGAAGTAGATATAATATACTTTTATATGCCGCTCAGATATTTTGTAAATTCTTACTAGAAGTCTCTGAGAATTTCATTTAAAATTGATAAAGTGAAAATATCTTCCAAAAATTTTATACTGTCAAGCAAAATTTAATATTTAAAAGACTTCTACTTTGAATTTTCAAAATCAGAAAGATGTATGGAAAAGTAGATTAAATTGTCTTTCTACAATCGTTTAAGTAATTTGAAAATTCTAACCAGCAGTCCTCGAAATGTTGCTTTTAGAAACGCAAACCACTTTTTAATTTACCAAATATAAAACTTTCTTGATTTTTGAAGGGCATGAGTTATGAAGCAAACACTAAGGTTTGGTAGACTTCTAATAGAGTTTTTTCTAATCTGAAAACGCAGTCTGAGAGTAGATGAAATATACTTTTATATGCTATTCAGATATTTTGAACATTCCCATTAGAAGTCTCTGAAACTTTGGTTAAAAATAGGTAAAGTGGATATTTCATAACCTACCAATAAATGTATACTGTTTCAGGAAAACTATAATATTTAGAAGACTTCTAATTCGAATTTTCAAAATCTGAAAGATGAATGGAAAAGTAGATTAAATTGTCTTTTTATATTCGTTTAAATAATTTGAAAATTCTAACTAGAAGTCTTTGAAATGTCATGATAAAAATCGCTTGTTATATTTTTAACCATATGCATGATAAACGAAAACAACAAAACTTATTTATTAACTAACCCAAATTTCATTACTTTGATCCTTTTTAGCGTTAATAATAAATACGTTTATATAATTACTTTTCACTTAATTTAAATAAAATACAATAAAATTTGACTTATCTCAGAAAGGTGTACACTAAAACGATGACAATATACAAAATGTCATTTAAAATGAGATAAATGACATTTCAACGCTTTAGTATGAAATTACCAAATGAGCTTGGGTTATACGCCGATTGTGAATGCGATTCAATGGGTGCCATTGCCCACAATCAATTGCGGATGACATACAAATATTGCGCGCATTGCACAACATTTCGGCGCTGAATGCAGGCTGAATTTCCAACGCGCAAAAATCATCTTCGCCGCACGGGCGCGCGTCAAAGCTGTTTGACGCCGGCGCGACGCGTTTCGCCGCGCTATCATTACATATAATTGTGATTGCGATATTCGACCGGCCGCGCCGCTAAGCATTAAATTGATATTCGCCGCGATTTGCGCACGCACACGGCTATAATCAATGACGTTTGTTTTGTTTTATGCGTTTATAACACGGGCGCAGGCACGTTGCTTCAATTTCGATTGGAATTTCAATCGTTCGGCAGCGGCGGCGGCGTCGATGTCGATGGGAGGCCTCTCCACTGCCTGGCTGTGGGCAGTGCATGTACGCGCGCGTTCTCGTTGCACTCTATGTTCTACATTTTTTCAAAAGTTACACATTCATCATTTCGATTACATTCGGGAAAACCTTCGAATTAGATAGAGTTAATTGGAATATGCACACAAAGAGCCGTGCACGGCGCGCACTAGGCAGCGGCACCGAGTTGGTTGGCAAGGTTGCGAATTGCAAATTGAACGCTACCACACAGTGTGTGTGTGTGTGTGTGTGTGTGTGCGTGCGTGTGTATGAACTTGCACTTCTAGCTGTTTGTATAAGTGTGTTGAGTGTCTATGTGCGCACACGGCTGGTAAATTTCGCAAAACGCCGGAGCGACTAATGCAGAAAGCAACGGGAAATCGCGCAAGGTAACTCCGGCCGAGCCGTGCCTCCAACACATCCCAAACAACCTCCCACAGCTCTAACAGCATTCGTGTTGAGGAGTGTGTTCTTTTTCATTCCATAGCATTTGGTCGACATCTTAAAATATTTACTTTAATACAAATAAAATATAGATGGATACAGTACACATTTTTTTTGCGATACTTTTAGCAGGAAGTTTTTAAATCTGAAAGTTGTGTGGAAAAGTAGATTAAATTTTCTTTCTGCAGACGTTTAAACGATTTGAAAATTCTAACCAGCAGTCCTCCAAATGTTGCTTTAAGAAAACGAAAACTACTTTTTAATTTACCAAATATAAATCATTCGTCACTTTTTAAGAAAACACTAATTTTTGATAGACTTCTAATAGAGTTTTTTGCAAACTAAAAACGAAGACTGAAAGTAGATTAAATATATTTTTATATGCCGTGCAGATATTTTGAAAATATCCACTAGAAGTCTCTGAAAATTTGATTTGAAATTGATAAGGTAGACATTTTTTAACCTATATTTTTTTTACTATTTAAAGAAAGAATGATTTTTAAAAAAATTATTTAACAACCTTTTTCTACCACATGGTGTAAGGGAATAGTAACTTTCATCCGGCCCAATCCGCTCTCGCTACTGATGATACTTGGTTCTGAACTTTTTGTGCATATGGATTTTTCCGGGGAGCGGAATCGCCCAACCTTCGTTCGCGTTTTTTACCGCGAAATTAGGAGTTCGCGGACGGCGCCGCAGCCGCTTGTTGAGTGAGGAGACCGAGTAATCACCCATCCAATGCCTAGCTACGTCCAACGTTGCTTAACTGCAATGATCTAACGAGCTCCACAACGCGGCTAGCCGCCGCTTAGAAGGAAAAGAAAAATTAACTCCATCCACCTCCCCTTGCGAAGTTGGTCGAGCTTAAGAGTAACGAGCCTAAATTTCGAACCTAAGGTTCAATGAAAATGCAGTTTGAGGGCAACACTGAAAAAAAATCAACATTTTTCGAGAGTCGTTTGTAAGAAACAGTTGCACACCCCTGATAGTCTATTAAATTACTTCAAGTATTAAATAAACTGTTTTTGAGGTGGCGAGCCAATTAAAGTTCAAGTTGAAGTTAATCTAATATTTTTTGCATATAGTTTATTTGCGACAAGAGCCCATGTTGCGTTCGTAGCACCAGTGAAATTCCAGTTTGCATTTAGCGTGTTTATAGGCGCTGTGTCGCCGTTTTCATCGGAAGCAAGCGTGCGGCGCAAACGGTGGCGGCACGGCGGCGGCTTTCTCATCATGATCATCATCAGCAAAGCAGCATCGCGCATCTCTCGGCGCGTGACGCGCCTGCACTACACACATTCGCACACCCACATTCACACACACCGAGCTCGTCACCAATTTCGCCGCTGCCGACGCTCTCCTGCTGCAGCCAGAGAGAGCCAAGGCACCACAGGCAGAAGCACCGGCTACGGCGACGAGACACAGACACTGGCCATAGAGTGAGTGTGTCGTCTCTGCGGGCGACGACGGCGCACGCAAACTGAACTCCAATTAGCAACTCTAGCCGAACTAAAGTCCGGCAATATATATGCAGATCATAGACGTTAAGTTAAAAGCAAACAAATACAAAACGCTCCGACACTGCCGGTGCCAGCCTGGCATAAGCAGGCGCAAACTGCGGACGTTTTGCGCATCACAATGCAACGCTACGCAAATCTCGTATAAATTTAATTTATCTCTTATTTATTTAAAAGTTTGCCACAACCATTACCGAAGGAAATTTTACATTTCGCATAATTTTTAAGTGACTTCGTACGGGGTATTTTTTGTTTTAAATGCCTTTATAACGCTATGAAATTAATGTATTTTATTGTGAGTAATGAAATGAAAGTGTTTATTTCATATGGAAGGAGAATTTTTTAATGTAGCACATGTGATTTTTACATATGTGCTTAAAAGGAGAACCTCCAAATTTGATTAAGGTATTACATTAAAATTTCGTGGCGCAGTTGTCAGCGCATTAGTCTATAGTAATCAACTAAGAGAGAACTACTTCAGCAAATGGAAGATAATTATAACATGCGCGCTTGATTGCAAATAACATAAAATATCTAAATCTCTTTTGCAGTTCTGCTCTGTAAGTCAGACTACA